>PVJH01015218.1:29323-45572 GCA_004026705.1 Nesogale talazaci
CCTGCCTAGACTGCAAGACGCAATTAATGAATCCAAACCCACTGCCATGGCGTCTGTAAGACAGCAGGCCTGTCCTGGCGGTTTCTGCGACGGCAGTGGGATTTGAACGGCCCACCTTGTGGCTAGCAATCCAATGTTTACCCCGCCGCACCACCAGAGGTCGCTGGAGAATCTTCAAAATTGGTCGGAATAAGCGTCTGGCGGTTATGGATACAGCGGTCTCAAATAATGATTAAATTTAGTGACGAAAGTTGTTTAAAAGGTTGCCGGGAGGTGGGCCCAGGCCAGAGATCGGGGTCCTCGGAGTGCCCTCCGCGGTCCCAGAGGAACTGGAACTGCTCAGTGCCCGGAGGTCACGCCCCGGCCTTCAAGGCCGCGCCCCCCGCCCCTCCCTCCCTCGCGACTCAGAAGCCCAGCACTGCCCCGGAAGTCCCTCCTGCGGGACGCTCTGGCCCGCGAAAGCCCTTCTCGCTGGTGAGTCGGACGCGCGGCGCCGCGCGGGCCGGCATATTGCTCCTCCTGACGGCAGGCGGCGCGCGAGGCGGCGGCAGGACCGCTCGGGCCCGCGACGCCGCTCCACTGCTCGGAGGCCGGGTGCTCGCCGGCGCGCCCTCCCACGGCCTCCGCGGCGCACGTTCCCCCGGCAACGCGCCGCCGCGGCCATGGATGCGCCGGTGGGCGCCGAGCCCCGTCGGGCTGGCTGTCGCCTCGGCCCGCGAACTCCCGAGCCGGGCCCCGCGGTCACCCCTGCACCCTCCGGCCGCGCGGCGTGCACGCCGGCGCCGCCCTGGGCGCGCTTCTCGGCCTGGCTGGAGTGCGTGTGCGTGGTCACCTTCGACCTGGAGCTGGGCCAGGCGTTGGAGGTGAGCGGGCGGGCGGGCGGGCCGGGCGCCAGCGCTCACGCTCCGAGGGCCGCCGTGCCTGCCTCTTGCCCTTGGAAGGACTCGGGTCCGGGAGCGCAGGGCCGCTGCCAGCGGGCTAGGACCGGGTTCCCGTGGTCACGTCGTCAGAAGAGACGCTCCGCGCCCGGAGGGGGTGCTTTCCCTAAAAAGAGCAGTCAGGAGACCCTCAGCGGGGGCCCCGGACCCCTCCTTCCCTCCACCCTACTGCATGGGGCAAGGCTGGCCGCTGCACCTGCACCAGGGACATCTCTGCGGCCACCTCACCTCGAGCCCCTCCCTGGCTGCTGTCACGCCCACAGCCCGCCCCTGACCCGCCCTCAACTGGGCCTCCGCCCACCGTGCTTGGCTGCCCAGGCTCTGGTGTCTACATTCAGCCGCAGACGCTTGGCCAGCCCCCTAGGTGTGCCCTGTGTGGCCTGGATTCCAGCTCTGCCTGCAAGGCTGAACCCACACCCAGCACACCACATGGTCAGGAGGCTTCCTTCAGGTGCAGATGACGGCGCGACAGACCCTTCAGGGACACCCCCCTCCATCTGTTGCTTCAGGGTGGTGTTCTGTGCTGACTCCCTGTCTTGTCAAACAGAACCTTCTGGAAGTCCAAGAGGTACTGAGGGTACACTACTGGGTTGTCCAAGGTGAGGTTGCAGGCCTGCCGCTGGATCGTTGCCTGGTGTCCATGACTGGAGCACATAGACCCCTTGCATTTCACTTAGCTCTGGGGGACTTTGAAGCAGCAGTAGCAGCCCTAGGCGGGGACTCCTGCACTTGACCCTGTTCCCAGTGGAGACTGCCTCCCTCTCATCCACCAAGAAGTGGCCCCCAGAGCTCGGAGGGATGAAGCAGTCTGCTCACAGAGATCCGGCCCCTCTGTGCTGTGCTGCCACCTTGTTCCCTGGGAAACCACAGGACAAGAGGTGTTTCTTGAGCTGTAAGAAATGCCACCTTTCCCAGGTGGACTCTAGGGCCTGCTGCCACAGGCTGTGCATGGCCCACCCCCGGGGTCTGGCCAGCCTCCCAGCCAGTTGAGCCCCTAGACCAACATGTCGCACTGGATGTGTGGGCATCAGAAGCATTACCCAGATTATTGGGGTCTGGCTCCATCCGGGCCAGGGAGGAGGGGCTATTCCAGGTAATTGCTTCTCCCAAAACAGCCCTTGAGAAACAGTCAGGAGCTGTCCACTTGCTGATTCCCTCCCTCTCTCGCCATTCATTCACTCATTCATTCAAGCACTGAGCAGCTGCCCCGCCAGGTCCAGGACACCAGCCTGGCGCCAGCGCAGAGCCCATGAAGCTGTAGCAGACTGAGTCCCGTGCTCGAGATGCCGGGCTCAGAGGGGCCACACAGATGGGGTTCTCGGAGGGGGTGTCTGGGGCTGGTGAGCCGCTATTAAAGTAGCACCTCTCGATGCTCCCACTGACCCTGGAGTCACTGTTGACCAGAGTCTTGTCCATCTGGGACACTGTGTGCTCCTGGGGCAGCCGCTCACCAGCATCTGGGCCTCAGGTCTGTTTGCAAACTTAAGGGGGCATGGCACTTGTGTCTGCTCACATTGACCATCCTAAAAATTAAACGGAGATGTTTTAGGGTTTATTTAAAAATGAAGAAGAAGAAGAAGAAACACCTGTTTGAATACAGCACATTTTAGTGAACATGCCTCTCTTTTCCGAAAGGAAACAGGTTGGTAAGAAGGCGCGGGAGGGGGGTGCTCTGGTCCGGGGGCTGAGCATACCCCAACTCCTGGCAGCCGAACTGTGTTCCTGCAGGGTAAGCACTTGGATTCTCAGAAGTCTCAGGGGCCAGGCTGCCCTCCTTCCCAGACCCCTTGAAGTGGGCTTGTACCACCAACCTTCCGGTTAACCAGGGCGAACCCAGGGCTTGCCAAGTCCAGGGCCCAGCATAGCCGCCCCTCTGAATGTCTGCCTGATATCTGGCCTGCTGGGTCGGCCTGCTGACATCAGCATCAATCAGTTCACAGTGACAGAGTCGCCAACACTGTCCTCACCATTGGCAGCTCTGCACGCTCATTAGAGCTGGCAGTCATCCTGCACTCGAGGGACCCTGAGCTCTGGGGGTGCCCTGCACACCTGACCATCCCTTGAAGGGTGGCAACTCAGTCAGCTCCACTCCACCCCCACCCCCACCTGTCCCTGGGACTCGGCCCCTCTCGGTGTGGACCCAGGTGGTCCAATGGCTCCTCCTCTTGACTCCCTCCTCATTGTGCAACCCCTTTTGGCTTCTCGTTGACCGCCACCACCTGGTCCTGTTTCTCCCAGAAAGGAGTTTCCACCTGCCAAGTGCCTCTGTAAGCAGAGATCACAGAAGGGACAAAGGCAGGCCACCACACAGCAGATACATGACCTGCGCTGCCACGGCAGCACCTCATCTGTCAGGAGGATCAGGGCAGAATCAGAAGAGCCCCAAAGCCCGAAGGCTGACAGGAACCTTTGGGTCTCGTCCTCTGTCCTCTCCCCTCAGACTCCTGCCCTCCCTGTCCCCTCCCACCACTTTCCTGTCAGCTTTTCATACTGTGTTGACTTGGGTGTTGCTGTGATGCAGGAAGCTATGTCCTAGTGCTTTCAAATACCAGCCGGGTTTGAAAAAGGACTAGACAGAGGCTGAGCCCTGGTGGCTTAGTGGTTGTGTGCGGGACTGCGGCCCACTGGGATGGAGGTTCAATTCCTGCTCATAGTAGCAAAGGCTGGGTCTCCTACTCCCACCACCAGAGGGCAGTGATGCCTAAAAAACTAAAAAAAAGAAAAAGGACTAGACTGTCCACTGACAGCCTTGAGCAGAGTAAAACATTGTCAGGTCCTGAAGACGTCGTGAGTAGCAGCAGCGGAAGGGCAGAGACAGAGGCAGACGAGGAGCCCCTCAGGTTGATACTCGAGAACCAAGTATCTTACCAATGTCTTTGGTCTAAAATTGACCGGACATGCAGTCAGATGCATTGATGGTTATTGGGTATTGGAGCGCAACTAGAAGCGAGAAGGAGCAGTTGTTGGAAAACAGGGCCTCGGTGATACAGACTAAGGCGAAGATTGCGTGGTAGACTCGTATAAGACCAATGGCTTTTTCATTGCAACTCTATTTTTGACACAAATGGAAATCATATATGTGGACTTCTGATACACAGAAATCAAACTGACCACATTTGTGGAAAGAGCCTGTGGAGAAGCTCATTAGCAGCTAAAACCAGGCCAGGGTCTGACTGTGGAACAGACCATCAATTGCTCATAAGTAAGTTCAGGTTGGAGCTGAAGAAAATTAATTCCAGGAGAGCCAAAATATGACTTTAAGTATATCACCTGAATTTCCAAAACATCTCTAGAGCAGATTTGATGCCCCAAACCCTAAGGATAGAACTGATGAGCTATGGGCTGATATCAAGAATGTCATTCATGAAAAAAGCAATGGGTCATTCAAGATACAGGAGAAAGAAAAGATCAGTGTACGGTAGAAGAGACTCTGAAACTTGCTCTTAATTGTAGGGTGACTAAGTCAACTGGAAGAAATGATGACGTCAAAGAGCTGAACAGAAAATTTCCAAGGGCAGCTTGAGAAGACAAAGTACAATATTATAATGAAATGTGCAAAGACTTAGAAAACCAAAACAGAAGAACATGCTCAGTACATTTTAAACTGGAAGAGCAGAAGAAAAAATTCCAAGCCTTTGAGTTACAGTGTTTAAAAGTTCTATGGGGGCTGAGCCCCGGTGGCGTAAGTGGTGGAGTGCGGAACTGCAGCCCGCAGGCTTGGCGGTTCAAATCCAGCGGCGGCTGGGTAGCGCCCACGACCACCAGAGGCAGTGATGCCCACCAAAATAAATAAATAAATAATTCTATGGACAAAATATTAAGTGATACAGAAAGCATCAAAAGAGGGTGGAGAGGGGCTGAACCCTGGTGGCGTAGTGGTTGTGCGCGGGACTGCGGCCCACTGGGATGGAGGTTCAATTCCGGCTCCCAGGAGCAAAGGCTGGGCCTCCTACTCCCACCACCTGAGGGCAGTGATGCCTAAAAATAAAAAAAATAAAAAGAGGGTGGAGAGAACACAGTCACTGTACCCAAAATAGCTCGTTCATTTTCAGCCACTAAGAGATAGCATCTGAGCAATGGTTCTGAGAAAAAAGTCCAGGCTGCCCTGAAGACATTACCCAAAAACATGGTTCCAGGAACTGACAGAATACCAAAGGAAAATTTTCAACAGCTGAGGAAGCTCTGGACACACTCATGTATCTATGCCAAGAAAAACGAAAGACAGCTACCTGGCCAACTGGCTGGAAGAGATTTAGATTTGTATCCATTCCCCCAAAAAGGTGATCAACAGAATATGCAAATTGTAGAGCCGTATCAGTGAGAGCGATGCGAGAGCGATTTCGCTGAAGACATTCCAGCAGGGCCGCAGCAGTACATTGACGGGGAGCTGCCAGAGGGTCAGGCTGGGTTCAGAAGCTATGTAAAGAGGGATGTCGCTGCTGATGTCAGGATCTCGGCTGAAAGCGTTTACTTGTGTTTTATTGAGTCTGCCAAGACATACGACTATGTGGACCACAATAAGTTATGTATGTATGACTTTGAGAAGAGCGGGGATTCCAGAACACATAGTGTGCGCATGAGGAACCTGTACATGGATCTAGAGGCAGTTGTGTGAACAGAACAAGGAAGTGCATGGTTTGAACTCAGGAAAGGCGTGCATCAGGCTTGTATCCCCTGGATAATACGAGGAATGAGGCATCAGGATTAGAGGAAGGCTTATTAACCTGAGGTATGTAGATGCACCAGCTTGTTGACAAAGTGAGGAGGACTTAAAGCACTTGCTGATGGGCATAAAAAATTGTAGCCTTCAGTATGGAATAAAGCTCAATGTAATGAAAATAAAAATACAATTGGACTGATAGGTGACATCATGGTAAAGGGAGAAAAGGTTGAAGTTGTCAAGGATTTCCTCTTGCTTAGAGTCATAGTCATTGCTCACGGGAAGCAGCAATCAAGACATCAAACAGCCTATTGCACTGGGTAAATCTGCTGCATAAGACCTCTTGAAAATATTGAGGGGCTGAGCCCCGGGGGCGCGGTGGTTGTGCGCGGGACTGCGGCCCACTGGGACGGAGGTTCAATTCCAGCAGTGGGGCTGGGCCACCTTACTCCCACCACCGGAGAGCAGTGATGCCAAAAAAAAAAAAAGAAGAATCAGTGGATTTGAATTATTATGTTGGCCAAGAAACATTGACTGCCAAAGAGAAAGCAGACCTGTCTCGGAAGTACCAGATGCTCCTTAGAAGTAAGGATGGCGGGACTTCTACTGACTTAAGACCAGTCTCTCAAGAAAGACCTCATGCTTGCTAAAGTAGACCAAACCAAATAGCAGGCATCGAGTTGATGCCAACTCAGAGTGACCTTACAGGATGGTAGAATTGCCCCCGTGAATTCCCGAGACTTTATAACTGTTTTTTTTTTGGGGGGGGGGGCATCACTGCTCTCCGGTGGTGGGAGTAGGAGGCCCAGCCCCACTGCTGGAATTGAACCTCCGTCCCAGTAGGCCGCAGTCCCGCACACAACCACTACGCCACCGGGGCTCAGCTCCACTGTTTTGTTTTTTTACTGTAACTTTTTTTTTTTTTTTTTGTGGGCATCACTGCCTCTGGTGGTCGTGGGCGCTACCCAGCTACTGCTGGATTTGAACTGCCAAGCCCGCGGGCTGCAGTTCCACACTCAACCACTTACACCACCGGGGCTCAGCCCTTTACTTTTTATGGGAGCAGAAAGCCCAGTCTCTCCCCCAGACTGGCTGGTGGTTTCAAACTGCTTAGCTTGCAGACCACAGCCCAACCAGCCCTGAACAACTCCACCACCAAAGCCCCTGGTACAGGAGAGGGGCAGTGAAAGAGAGGCAGGCCCTTGACAAGGCAGAGTGGCACGACTGCATTGTGGGGCCCAGAGGGTGGTGACAGTGACTGAGGATTGTGGTGCTTCCTTCTGTTCTAAGAAGATTCACGGTGACTCCAGGGAGGACAGCTAACTCCTCAGGCTCCCTCCTTCCCTTAGGCTACTGTCAGATTCTCCCTTTCTTCCTCTCAGAGTCCTTCCCTCCTCCTCCTCTCAGCCCCCCTCTCTCCTCCCCTTCCCTCGTTTTCCCTCTCCATCTAACTCCAAGGTTCCTTTCCTCCTTTCCCTGTCAATCTCCTACTCTCCCTTCTCCCTCATGTCCCCACCCTCCCCCCTATTTGTGTCCACAAGCCTACAGTACCTCCAGAGGGCACCCTGCCTGTGCCCCTGTGTTGTCCTCAGGCCCTGTCTGGTTTCCCTGAGGACTTCCTTAGCCCTGGACCAGAGCTCTGGGCTCCTGACTGGTGGCTGTCACAGGGCAGGGGATGGGTCACTTGAGGCCTGTGGCCACTGAGCACAAAGGGCTCTCTCACTCCTCTGGGGCTGTGGGTAGCATGAAGGCAGGGGCTCAGATAACAGGTGGTGGAAGGGGTCAGAGCTGGAGGTGGAGACGGGAACTGAGACGGGAGGGAGGGTGGTCTTCATCTAGAAGGGGGGACACCTCCGCTGCCCAGGGAAGTGCAGGGCCAGGCTGTTCGCCTGGTCTGAGGCTGTGAAGACGTGCGGGGCAGGGTAGCCACATCACCCACCCCTCTGATTCCCTGTGCTCTCCTGTAGCTGGTGTACCCGAGTGACTTCCGGCTCACAGACAAGGAGGTGAGTCTTGGCCCCCAGGAGGACACGACCAGGAGCGGCAGGACTCTCGTGACCTTTCCTCTCTGTTCCAGAAAAGCAGCATCTGCTACCTGTCCTTCCCCGACTCCCACTCAGGTAGGCCCTGCCCGTCCAGGCAGTGCCAGCCTTTTCTCCCCTGTGCCCTACCCCAGGACAGCAGGACTAGACAACCTGAGCACTGGGAGGCCTTTGCCTCCAGGCTGGCTTCCAAGAGGGGGGCTTTTGCAGCCCCCTTCGGACTCTCGTCAGTGTCCAGGGGATGTGGTCCAGATGCCTAGGCCCCCAGCCTGGCTCCTGCAGGCCTGGCCCTGACTCCTGCCTCTGCTGCTCCCTCCAGGCTGCCTCGGGGACACTCAGTTCAGCTTCCGCATCCGCCAGTCAGGAGCCCCACGGAGCCCGTGGCACGCGGAAGACAGCCCCTACAACAGCAGAGCACCCATGTGGCTACAGGTAAGCACTTGGGGGTCTCAGGCCAGCTTGCCACGCCCACTGGTGTCTGCTAGCCATCTGCTGCAGGTGGCTCCTTTGAGGGCGCACAGCAAGCCCCACCGTGCTTGGGGCTCAGCTTCCACTTGAGGGAACCCCAGAGGTCCCTAGCGTTTTTGCACCTATATGTGTAGCCAGAGGACAAGTGGTGAGCCTGGCCCTGCCCCTGAGTGGCCTGGTCAGCTGCACAGCTGCTGGCGGAGTGGAGCGGCGACTTCCACCTTGACTGTGCCCTGGCCACGGGGGGACCTCAGGGCACAGGCAGGCCCAGAGCAGAAAGGCCCTGGGGACCCGGAGCCAATAGCGGCGGCCCACTGACTCTGCACTCCTTCAGCGGGAGTCGGCGCACTACTTTGGCTACGTGTACTTCCGCCAGGTGAAGGACAGCTCCGTACAAAGAGGCTACTTCCAGAAGGTGAGCCCCAGCCCCTCGGGGTAGGGCTGCGGGAGGACCCTTGGGTAGCAGGTCAGGAAGGCACCCACTGCGCCCACAGATAGGCCTGCCACCCACCACATCTCTGCTTTGGCTGCTGGCTGGAGGGGCCTCAGTTTAGGGCAGCCTGAGTCTGCAGTTTGGCCCCTGCCTGCCCAAGGAGACCCTTGTAGAGGGCAGGCACTGATACTGTCTCAGCAGCTTCATTGGGGGCTGTCTCTCCAACCCTGTTGGGAGCTGTGGGTCCCTGTCTCTGGGGCTGCCCAGGCCACTGCTCCACGCCCCCACCCCCCAGCTAGGCCCTGGCACCCTGAGAGGCTGCAGAGTTCCTAGCCAGCTCTGGCCAGGATTCTCTGACCTCTCTGGCCCGGGCAGTCCCTGGTGCTGGTGTCCCGCCTGCCCTTCGTCAGACTGTTCCAGGCACTGCTGAGGCTGGTGGCCCCCGAGTTCTTCGACAAGCTGGCACCCTGCCTGGAGACTGGTGAGTGGGGCTGCCCGGTCTTCTGGCCTCCTGGCCAGGCCTGTGCGCCCCCTGACAGCCACCTGTGTCCATAGTGTGCAATGAAATCGACCAGTGGCCGGCCCCCCGGCCAGGGCGCACCCTAAACCTACCTGTCATGGGCGTTGTCCTCCAGGTGAGGTGGGGGGTGAGGGGAGGGGACACAGGCAGTTGGCCGCTTGGGTGTGTAGGCCCATCTGTTGGCACTGTCCCCTCCCACAGGTGCGCATCCCCATCCGAGTGGACCAGCCTGAGGCCATCCCCCCACAGCAATGCAGCCAGGAGGTAGGGTGGGGTGTTGTATGTGTGTGGCTCAGGGCCCGCTGCATCGGCACCCCACGCTGGCCTTCTGTCCCCTGTGGGCCTCATGGCTCCCACTTCTGCATGTATGGTTGACTCATGGCAAAGGCAGGCACAGGGTTTCCATCTGAGTGTTTGCCTCATCTGAGCTTGATTCCTGCCCCCCCAGAACCTGCTGCCTGCTCCTGTGGTCCTCGCCAGCATCCATGAGCTAGACCTGTTCAGGTGAGCCTCCCCAGGATATAACTCCAGCCCACCCCACCCCTCCAGACCCCCACCACACACTCTAACCCAATCCCCACCCCCACAGTGCCCCTGCCCACTCTGCTCTCTCCACCCCACAGCCACCATGGCCCCAACCCGTGCGGGCAGCCCAGCTGACCACCATGGCCCCAACCCGTGCGGGCAGCCCAGCTGACCACCATGGCCCCAACCCGTGCGGGCGGCCCAGCTGACCACCATGCTCCCCTAGGTGTCTGCAGCCCCTGCTGGCCCTCATGCAGACCCTGTGGGAGCTCATGCTGCTCGGGGAACCCCTGGTGATCCTGGCGCCCTCCCCGGCCTGCTCCTCAGAGATCGTGCTGGCCCTGACCAGGTAGTTGCCGTGGACCCTCTTGCTTTCTTTGGCGGGCGGGGCCCGAGGGGTTCAGGGCCACGAGGCCCTGGGCGTCCTTGGGGAGTTACCTGGAGGGATGACTGGGCCGGCCTGCGCCCCACTTTGCCCCTTTCGGTTGCTCCCACGGCTGCAGCTGCCTGAGGCCCCTCAAGTTCTGCTGTGATTACCGCCCCTACTTCACCATCCATGACAGCGAGTTCAAGGAGTTCACCACACGCACACAGGCCCCGTAAGTGCCCTGACATCTCTCCTGTGCCAGCCCAGGCCTCTGTCTCTGCCACTGCCCCCTTCTTTCTTTTTCTCTCTCTCTAGACCCAGTGTGGTCCTGGGAGTCACAAACCCTTTCTTTATCAAAACACTCCAGCACTGGCCCCACATCCTCCGGGTCGGGGAGCCTAAAACATCAGGTGAGGCTGCTGGGCCGGGGGTTGGCGGGACTGCCTGGGCCTGGCACCGAGCTGTCCTCTGGTGACTTTTGCAGGGGACCTTCCCAAGCAAGTCAAGCTGAAAAAGCCTTCTCGTCTGAAGACTCTGGATACCAAGCCAGGTCCGCACCTCCCCACAGCCCTCCTTCTGGCCTTAGGCCCTAGTCCACAGTCTCTAGCTGTCTTGGGCCAAGCCCATGGTGGGGTGTGGCCGCAGGTTGCAGACTACAGCTCAGACAGCGTCTCCTCTCCCTCTCCAGGTCTCTACACAGCCTACAGGGCCCACCTGCACCGAGACAAGGTGCTGCTCAAGAGGCTACTCAAGGTCCGTGGAGACAGGCAACACAGGTCACCTTTGAGCTGAGTGTGCTGCGCAGGGGGCCCAAAGTGTCAAACTGTGATGGACAGGGTTCCTGGGTGTGAACTGGGGTGCACAGGGTCGCCAGGGATGGGTGTGACCAGAAGTGTGCAGGGCTGAGGAGAGTGGGTGTATGTGTGAACTGGTGTGGCTGTGAGCCAGGGTACAGGGCTCAGCACCCCAGGACCCCTGCAGGGCATGCAGAAGCAGCGGCCTTTGGACGTGCAGAGCACCCTGCTGCGGCGGCACTTGCTAGAGCTGACCCAGAGCTTCATCTTCCCACTGGTGAGGCTCCCCGAGGGCCAGGGCGCACTGCTCATGGGCAGCCTTGAGTGGGCAGGGTGAATGGGAGGGATAGGGTGAGGGCGGGCTGATGGGCAGGGCTGTCAGTCTGGACCTGTGCCCACGTCCCCCAGGAGCACTACATGACCAGCCTCATGCCCCTGCAGAAGAGCATCATGCCCTGGAAGGTGGGTGGCTGGCCTGGGAGGGGAACGGCAGCAGCCACAGAAGGGGGGGTGGAAATGAGGAGGAATGGGAGATAACTACCCAGGCATGGGGTGGCGGGGGTGGGGTGGGGGGGAGTGTTTGACCAATGTGCCTGACAGTGGAGGTGGGAGGCAGGTCCGGAGAGGACAGTCAGTGTTTACCCCGACCCCTGTCTCAGACACCCCCCCAGATCCGTCCCTTCCGCCAGGACGACTTTCTGCGCAGCCTGGAGCGTGGGGGGCCCCAGCTCACCTGCCTCCTCCAGGGAGACTGGCTGGGCCTCTACAGGTAGGTGGTGGCTGGGGGTGGAGGCCTGTGCCCACCCCCTGGCACAGAGAGGTCAGTTCACCCGTCACCAACTGCAGGCGGTTTTTCAAGTCCCCACATTTTGATGGCTGGTACCGGCAGCGGCGCAAGGAGATGGCCCAGAAGCTGGAGGCCCTGCACCTGGAGGCAATCTGTGAGGCGGTGAGGGCGGTGCTGGCTGGGCACAGGCTGGGTACTGGCTGGGGCGGGCAGGAGGCGGGTCTCAGCAATGCTACTCCTGGCTCTGCCCCTAGGACATCCAGGCCTGGAGGAAGGACCGTTCAGAGGTGGAGGTTGTGGACCTGGTGCTGAAGCTCCGTGAGAAGCTGGTAAGACACCTTCCCACTCAGCCACTGCCAGTGAGTCTGCCCAGTGCCCTCACCATCTTCTCTCTGGCCTGCCCTGCAGGTCCGTGCCCAGGCCCACCGGCTCCCAGTCAAAGAGGAGATCCTGCAACGTGCGCAGCTGTATGTACAGATGATCATTGGCTCCCTGCCCAAAGACCTGCAGGCTTTGCTGTGCCCATCCTGAGGGGCAGCCACTACGTCCACCCTCACTGCCCCAGCAGTAAATGAAGCATTCCTTGAGAACCCAGGCCTAGTCCCAGACTAGGTCCAGAGGACAAGGGGAAGCAGACTATCCACTGGCCATAACCCACCCACCTCCTTCTGGGCCCCACTTGAGGGGCCACCAGCAGGACATCTGGGTTAAAGAGGGCTCTGAATGCTCACGAATCTGGACCATATTTCCCCCCTCCCCAAACTTCACTACCTGAGGCCCCCCTCTCCTGCTGGGGAAGAGCAGATAGCTGTCCCTTCCCACCACCCTTCCTTTCCCAGGCTCACCCAGGGCCCCTCTCTGCGAGAGGGCTGCACTGTGACGGGCTTGCCGCCAGGGGGCAGCGTGTGGCCTGGCTGTGCCTCAGAGAGCCTGGGCCAGGCCACCTGCAGCACCCATACCATCTTGTCCCAGGGCTGTGTCTGCCCCCCTCCCCCACCTCTGCCCCTGTAGTACCCCCACAGGTGCCTCATAGTCACCATGGAGATGTAGTCCTGCTAGGGGTTAGTGTCCCACAGCACTGACCCCTGGGTTTGCCTCTAGGGGACCCCTAGCATGGGGCACTGCAGAGACTCACACATTATATGTGGTGGCTGCCAGTTCTGAGCCCCATGCCACCTTGACCCTCTGACTCCTCATCTAAGCGTCAAGACTCAGGGGAGCTCAGATAGCAGGGTCACTGTCCATGTCACCCACACCCTGATAAAGCCTGCCTGAATGGCTGGGAGGGGGGGCGTGAGGGGGGGGGTCCTGGGAAGTGATTGCAGTAACAGCAGAGCAGGCAAGGCAAACTGGCTGAGAGTGTTTTTGTTTTTTTAACTATTTAATGAAAGTATTTTGAGGCTGGGGGGAGGTTACAGTTTATTTGTCCAGTGAGGCTGTCTCCTTCCTGCCCCCCCCCCCCCCATACACACACACTGGGACAGGACAGATGCAATGGCAGCCTGTGCCTGACTCGTGGCTGCCCAGCTCGTCAGTGAGTGGGGTGGGCTCTCTTCCTCATGGTGCAGTCCTTGACCACCCCAGGGGTGAAGCTACTGAGAAAGACAGCGGGGTCCCCTGCAACGCTGCCCTCCTCCAGTGTGGTCCCCTCAGCTGTCTCCAATGCTCTGTGTGGCAGGAGGGCTGAGGGGACCGCCACCCAAGAGTGTCTGACGGGTCCTGCCTGTGGGTTCTGCGGGACTTGCAAAGGACTGTGGGTTATGCCAGGACAGGACAGATGGATGGGGTGGGGGGCATCACATCCAGGTCAAGGCCAGGGCATCCATCTCGGTCTTCTAGTCCACTTCATGGTCTGTCCCCCCAACCCTTTTGTCTCTCTACCCAGTCCCTCAGGACCCTCCCCCAAGCCCTCTAACTCACTGGGCCAGGGGCAGATGATCCCAGAGAGGTAGACCCTCTCCACCATGGTCTTTTTGGACTCCAGGCTGGATGGACACTGATGGCTCCCGCCATGGGCAGGGGTCGTGGTCCCAGGGCTGCTGGAGGGCAAGAGTCTGAAAGGTCTCCAGAGGGGCCGTGGGCAGGGGCTGGTGTGGTATTGGGGTGGGAGCACAGTCCAACAGGGAACAGGAAGGACACTTCTTCTAGCCAGCTTCCTGTGCTCTATTTAAAGACATGCTGTGTCGGGGCGGGGGCCCTGGCTGGGTGGCCTCCTCAGTATTAAATTCTCTGACACAATCCTCGCCTTGAGTACTTTTTAAAGAAACCATTGGCAGCCATGTCAGACCCGAGGAATTTTGGGGTACCCTGCACTGAGCTGGATTGTGGCTCAGACCAAATGAGGGCCTTCAGAAAGGGACTGGGGGTGGTGGGTGATATATCAGCTACCAGACCCACAATGACTGGGTCTGGGGGCTTGGGACAAGAAGTCTCTGCAGCTGGGCCGGAGAGGCAGTTGGTGAGGTGTGCTTGTTGGGGAGGGGTGCCTAAGCAAGGTGCAGGGAGGCTGGGCAAATGGTCAAATCCTCCGTGGGGGCCCATCTCTGCCTATTAGACTAGGGGCCCTGGGCAGAGGAGTAAAGTGAGTGGGCGAAGCTGCAAGAGAGCAAAGCCCTCCGGGGAGCCTGACTGCCACCACCTACCCTGGGTGGGGTGGGGCCCAGCTCAGAGATCCCAGAGGCATCTGGGGGAAGCTGGTGCAGTCTGATACCCAGGTTCCGGAGACCAACAAGGAGATGCAGAGAGGAGACTTCAGCAGTGTTTCTCACAGGGAGGCTGGGGACTCGGGCGGTGGGTGTGGTCATTCTGTCCAGTCTGGTGTTGGCCCTGCTTTGGAACTCATTTGCAGACCTGCAACCTACCTGTGTCCCCTTCTGCTAGAGTGTCCATCCCTAGGGTGCTGTCCAAAAAGCCCAAAGCCCTTCGCGTGGGTACCGCTGGGCTCTGGGGCCGCGGTGGGTGGACAGGGGTGTATCGCACCCACTGTGGTGGTGATGTGGAGTGGGGAGCGCCTGGCTCCCCGTGCTCCATCACCGACCCACTCCCCTCCCTTTACCCACTCCGCCCCGCCCCTCGCCCTCCTCCCCGGTGTCCCCTCCCTCCCACGTCGGGGGCGGGGCCGGCGGCTCCCGCGCTCCGGCCCCTCCTCGGCCACACAAAGGCCCGTCTCCATGGCAGCCGCGCGGGCCGAGCGCGCAGCACCCAGCGGCCCGGGCGCCATCGAGCCGCGGCGGCCGACAGACAGGTACCTGCAGGGCTTCGGGCTTTGGGTGGGGGCGGGCAGCCTGGCGGAGGCGCTCCGGGTCTGCGCGCGCGCCCGGCCCGGAGGTAGCGCTCCTCTCGCGGGGGTCGTGCGTCCGTCTGTCCATCCGGCCGCGCGGAGGCCTACGGCGCCGAGTGGGAACCATCCTGGAGCGCCCCCGCTCCCTCGTCTCGCGCCGCCCCGACTCCTCGTTGGTTCCGGCCGTTCTCCCCCATTCCGTCCGCACCCCCGGCTCCCCGGAGCCTCAACCCCACCCAGCAGCGGCGCCGGGGTAGCCAGGCCCCCGCGGCCTGGCCCAAGCAGCCCCCACCCCCTCTGCGCCCCGCCCTGGGGCGCTCCGGGAGGAGGGCCTACGCTGAGACCACCCTGCGAGCCCGAATCCCAGGCGAAGAGGCTGGGTAGCCGGGCACCGGGACCCTCTGGGGCTCAGCCCCTCTGGCAGGGGAAATGGGGTGGTTCCGAGAGGTTGCTGGGTGACCGACCCTCTAGATGTCTGCCTCCGGCAGCAGGCCTCCCGGCGGACATGCTTGGCATCTTCAGGGGTCCTGCCTCGGTGTGGTGTTCTAGGGGGTCCCCGAGCTCAGGACTTCCTGCCACGTCGGGTGGCTGGCATCTCGCCGCAGCCGTGTGTGTGCATCACAGCCTGTGAACTGGGACTCAGGACAGGGATGGGGGGCGCCTTGGGAGCCCCCTTCCCTGTCGAACTTTCAGCCCCACCTTCAGCCTGAAGGAGGTAGAAGTGGAGAGCGAGACTAAGCTGGGGGGAGGCTTTTGGAAGTTCTCAGCCTGGCCCCAGAGCTGGGAGGGACCCCATCTGGGCGATTGTGCAGACCAGAGGCTAGGTAAGCCTGAGATGGTGGCTTCTGGGGCGGCAGGCCCCCAGCTGGGGGTGTGTAAGGCTTTGTGTTGGCAGCTTCTTGTGCAGGGCACAGGCCAGAGGTACCAGCAGATGGACTTGGCCAATTTGAACCCTCACCTCCTCCTACGCCCCCCTGGGGCCTACCTCAGTCTGTGCAGTGTGGGGAGGTGAACAGGGGCCACTTTCCCTAGAAAGGGAGGGAGTCACTGAGGAAAACAGGGGTTTGGAATGTGTGTCCCCCTCCCCCTGCCGGCCGACTGCCAAGGGGGAATTATTTTGGATTATCCAGCCGTGTGCAGCCAGCCCTGGGGAGGCTGTGGCCGTGGGAGAGGGAGCCTCTTCCGGGCTGTGGGTTGAGAGCCCAGGAGGGAGGGCCTGGCAAGTCGGGGCAGCTCCCTGCCCACAGCTGCTCCGACAGGTCGGGGGTGGGGGTGGGAGCCAGCTGCAGCACCCAACCGGGGTGGGAGGGGACAGGGGGCGGAGCCCTGGAGGTTGTTCCCAGGGTCAGAGAAGAGGCCCAGTTTCGGGGACCCTGTTACAGGCTCCAAGGGTGTCCCTGTAGCCTGGGCAGCCCCCCAACGCAATCACAGTCAG
>PVJH01015219.1:0-54319 GCA_004026705.1 Nesogale talazaci
ACTGCTAATCCCATGGTCAATGGTATGAAACCAGGAGCCACTCTGTGGGAGAAAGTCAGGACTTTCTGCTTCCCTCAAGGGTTCCAATCTCAGAGCCACACTGAGGCAATTCTACATGATGAGTCAGCATCAACTTCATGGCTGACAGTGAGCTTTCTTTGTTTTGTTTTTTTTTATCACTGCTCTCCGGTGGTGGGAGTAGGAGGCCCAGCCCCACTGCTGGAATTGAACCTCCGTCCCAGTGCGCCGCAGTCCCGCACACAACCACTACACCACCGGGGCTCAGCCCAGTGAGCTTTCTTTCTTTCTTTTTTTTTTTTTTTTTTGGTTCAATCAAAGAGAATGGCTAATTTGCTGACCACACCTCCAAAGAAAGAAAGAATAGTGACTTGAGTCACACCGTATATCATGCAGAAACTCACAATGCCTCATATCTTAATCCTGACTCAATAATGTGACCGACAGCCGTGCCAGAACAGGATCAATCCATGAGCCTGTAGGGTGACAGTCCATCCCAAACTGGAGGACTATGATGAGGAGGGTCACTGGAAATCATTCCCTGTCCTATATTTACCCTGGGTTTGGTGTTTCTTTTCTGTATGGGGCCACAGAGATCAAATCCACAGTATTACATTCTTCTGAAGATTGAAGATGATTTTGGAGCTGGAAGGATGCATTTTAAATAAGGAGAGCTCAACATTCTTGGCAGAATCTGACACCTTGATTGTTTCAGCACCTAGAGTTCAGTTGATACACTTTGATTTTGTGAAAAGATAAGCACTCTTCTAAGATCTGCACATTTTTATGCATCACTTCCCAGTATATTATGTTGCATTTATAAATTAAAATATTTCTGGGCAAATATTTTACATCTTGAGCAAGGACCTGTTGTATAATACATTTTAGAGATGGTTTCAATGATACTGTTTGTAGCAGGCAGGTATCAAATATAATGAATCTTACATGTCTGTCTTTTAAAAAGTAGAGTTAAAATGTGCCTTAGAAGTCAGAATGATGTGACTTTATCTTACAAACTTTAGCATATTATCAGTGTGGACCAGTCCCTGGACAAGGACATCATGCTGGTAAAGGGTCTGTAAACAAAAGAAGACCCTCAACAAGATGGCTTGACATCTTGGATGTGGATGCAGACATGGCAATACATGGGAGGATGACAAGCTCAGGCCATGTTTCTTCCTGTGGTACAGGGAGTTCTGAGGATAAGAACCCCTCTACTGCAGCTGACAATAAATACCCTAGAAAGATACACTGTCTTCACAAATGGACACTAAAAAGTAAAGAATGTTAAATATATCTGTACTTAACTTCTGCACTTAGAACATTCTATGTGGTGACTGATAGTTCTTGTAGCCTGGCATCATGAGTTATGAATGAAATTAGGTCTTTCCCTTTAGCAAAATCCTTTATTCGCAGTGGAAGCAAGGTAATAAAATGAAAAGCATTGATCGTTAATCAAGCAAGCCAAAACAGGGCGCTGGTCTAAGTCAGCTCAAGAAACCAAATCATTCATGGAATCAGGCAGACGAATGTCAGAGAATCAAGCTGAGGGTCTCTTCCTTTGAAGAGCAGATAGCTGTGGAAGAGGTATGCACTTATTTTCTCTGGACATCGGTTTTCTTATCTGTAATAGGGAAATGATGATAATATCAACTCATCAGAGGAGTTCAGTGAGAACTCTTTGGATAATATCTATTGGTTCAAATGTAACAAATCAAAAGACACATTGCTGATTCCTACTCAGAGACCTTACATAGTTTGAGACTACAAATCTTTATGGAAGTTGACAGCCTTATCTTGTGCAGTATAGCTGCTGGGTTTGAACCACTGACTTCACCCCCAGTGCACAGGTTATATCATGCATGGGCAAGGGAAACATCTTGTTGTTTTCGTCAGATGAAACAATCGATTAGCTTAAAAGGATAACTTGTAGCAGCTCCCTTTGGTTTCCAGTTGAGAAAGGTTTTTGCTCATTTTCGTACTTACTTTTGCTTCTACTTGGCCTCCCTAGCCCATGCTTTGGTATCTCAATTTTGTGGAGAGATTTCTGTTTAATTTATGTGTATTATAATATTGAATCTAAGTAGAGTTCAATTCGAATGATGGTTCTTCAGAACGTTCATGTGAAAGTAAGTGGAATTAAAAGTTTCTTTTTTCCCAGCAAACTTGCAGGCATCTTTATATGTGTGTATTTGTCATAAAAAGTAAAACTTTAATATTCGGTGTGTCTGTCTTAGATTATCAGTCAGCTGAATAACCTTCAAAATATTAAGGAAAATTCTATATGGAATTGGAATTAAGACAGTGAAATTGTCGTATATTTGTGATAGTTAAGCATCACAGATCAAATTCTTTTTCAATACTAATTATTAAGCCTACTTTATGTTTATGATAAAAGATCCATAATATTTTGTTACTTGAAACATTTTCTTGAAGGATGCCTCAAGTAGGGATATATTCATTGACTTTTTATTATCTAAGTTCTGCCTAGTTTCTGCCACATTATTCATCTAGAATATTTTTAAATTTTAGGAGCAATGAAACTTAGTATGCTGAAAGGAGAGTTAGAAAAAAAGAAAAGGTCTCTTACACAATTCTTATTTCAATGTTGAGTTGCAGACAAGTTGATGAGATAATCATTTCTATGAACCAGAGGGAATAGAGATGCACAGAATGTAACTGAATATCATGTACCAATAAAGAGCTGAAAACTAAAATTCATAAAATAGATATTCATTGATTGCCAAGTGAGTGCAATATATTCACCTGAGCCTATGAATGCACTTTATATGAGGAGCAAGTTGAGCTGGTAGAGTCTGTGAACAGTAGGTGCATTATGCCCAGGGGAAGATTTGTTGCTTAATAACCCCGAATGTGGGAGTTTCTCTTAATAATGACCTCTTGGGTATCATTGTGTGTGTGTTGGGAGGGGGTGTCTTTGCTCCCCAGGAGTGCCTCCGTGGTTGCAGATCATGAATATTTTGGTCAGCACCCTTTAGTCATGGTGCCACCAGGGTTTCTTTAGCAGACAGTATCATCTGTCACAGTAATCTGAGATTGGAAGAGCTTTCATTTTGTTCTTTGTCATTTTGGGGCTATACTTTATTAGAAACAGGGATGAGTAAGCTTTGGGAAATATTTGCCAAACCAAACCTAGAGGGACCCAGTGAGATCATGTGAAACTGCCCACAGGAGTTCTAAGGTTGTGTTTCTGGAGACAAGCACCAGAGTCTCTGATGGGTTTGGACAGCCTAGCTTTCCGTTTTCTGTCCAGCCCACAGCTGATTGTGCCACAGGGCTTCTGGGATGGTATGTGGACCAGGATACTGGATTGTTTGGCTTCAGTGCTGCAGTGTAAAGTACATGTGGGACACTAAGTGGAACATGTTTCTCTTTCAAGGTAACGGAACTGCACAACATCAAAAATATCACCAGGCTGCCTCGAGAGACGAAAAAGCACGCGGTGGCGATTATTTTTCATGATGAAACATCGAAAACATTTGCCTGTGAGTCAGGTAAGCAATTATGGCCTGTGGACAGCAGGGGGAAATGGAGTCACTCTTGAGACTGTGGTTCAGATGGATCGCGCGGCTCTATTGGACAGGAGAGCGCTCCCGTGAGGCAGGAGTGTTGTGAAGACTTGAGTCTCCTTGATATACTGATTTCCATCGATGCTTAGGGGCTTGTTTATTCCTCAATGTGTGCGTTTTGCTCCTCCAGTGATCAGAGGACTCTTGCAGTTAACTTCCAGGCTTTTAGCACAACAAAGCCCAGAAGTTGCCTTTGGGGTGGGCACTTGCCAGGTACTCAGTAAACATGGGGTTCTGCCAAAGTGTCCCTATAGGCATGTTGCCTGAGAGTAACCAGATGTAGCCAAGCTCTGTCTATATCCCGGACACTTAGAAATGGAACCCAAAGCCCGGGGCTGCTGTCAGAGATTCTCTGTACCTAGTACAAGTAAAAGCCATTTGAGATCGAATGTTAACATCCCCATTCATAAACCCTCATGGTTTTGCTGGGACATGGGGCAGTGTAGTCAGAATTGTTTTTTCATTGTGGAAGCTTGAAGATATGTTACATTTTAGTTTATTACATCATTTAAAAGATTTTATTGTCTCAGCAAAATAATCCACTCACTTTAGAGTGGGTATAAGTTTATGTTGCTAAAGTTTTCAGAGTATTTAAGAACATAGCTAAGCCTTAAAAGAAACATTGTCAATTATTTGGGGGGCGACAGGAGAAGATAAAACTTTTTTCCCCCTGCCTTGAGTCACCGTTTCTGACTGTAATTGCCACTAAATCATTTTATTCTAAAACCAGTGGCAGATCTTGTCACCGACACATACCGTAGGTTGGTGAAATGGAACAGACCTGAATGACTATTGTCCTTGTTCCGTGCCTGCCTCCATCTAACATGCGCCCTGGCATTCTTCCACTGGCCCCCAAAGCACAATGCCTTTGTGGATGTTTGGGCTACACAGAAATCTGTTACCTGGTTTTATAACTTCCTGTTTGTAATAGAACCGGTCCACTCTTGCTGGTATCATATACTGAGTCACCAACAGTCCTCCTCATTCACTCTCTTACCCTGTTTTAGCACTTACTATTTTCATCCTCTGCATAATTAAAAGTGTCTCGTATTAAAATGAATAACATAGCAGAAATTAGTTTCCAAAAAAGCTTATGAAAGGTAATATTCATTGTTTTCATTTTTCACTTTTAAAACTCTGACCTGCTTACATTTTTTGAACTGCACTGAATGACCATGTGGCAATACTAATGTCCATTACTGTTGTGCCTTGGTGCTGCAGTGGTCAAGTGCTTGGCTACTAAATGCCAGGTGGGTGATTTGAGTCCCACCTGGTGCTCCATGGGAATCAGTTCTCCTCATGAGTTACAGACTTGGAAATCTTGAAGGTGGCAGTTCAATCCTGTCCTTAAGGTCATGACAAGTCCACATGGACTTGATAGGGCAGTTGCGTTTTTAGTATGACTGTGAAGACTACAAAATTTTTGAAAGGTTTCACAGGAGAAACATGAGGGACCAAGGAGCTCTATTCCTTGGTGTAGATGTGACATACTATTTATAATGGCATGATCCCTAATAGAAAAAATATAGTTTCACATCTATATATAAATATTTGCACTACAAAAGAAAATGGAAGCCCAAGCTATAGACTGAGAAAGATATTTGCAAAGTACATATTGGGCAAAGAACTCCAAACTACAATCTAGAGAAAACTTTTAGAACTCAATATTTTTTTAAAAAACTTCTTTAAAAATGGGTGAAGAATATGAAAAGATGTATTACTGAAGGTCTGTGGATCACTAGTAAACATATGAAAGATGTCAACATCAGTCACTAGCAAAATGCAATTGTGTTGGATCAAGTTGACTAGGGAAATAAAGACAGAGACACCCGTGTGTGTGCTTTATATTAAAGAGCAGTTGTATATTGAGCAAACATCTCAACTCAGTCCAGATCAAGTCCATAAGTCTGATATGAGCCCGTATGTGTGATACTAGTCCATAAATTCCTCTTCAGACTCATGCAGCACTATCACAGGGTAGTGGGTGAAAATTCTTGTGGATCCATTGCCAGTGGAAACATCTCAGGGCTCTGCATGGCTCCCCCATAAAAAGGGAAAGCAGAGAGAGTGTGTAACCTACTTCCACAGAGAAAGAGAGGAAGTTTTCAGAATCCTCATAAGAAGGCCATACCCACTAGGAAGCATCAAGAGGTGTGACTTGATCGACAGACTAGACAATGAAACTACCCCAACAACTTAAGAGCACAATGAGATGTCTATGATCCATCTCTCAGACTGGTCAAAATATAATGTCTGAAGTGCGGCTGCACAGCATACTCCCGTAAATGGGAGAAGTGGGACACGTTGGTGGCAGACACCTAAAATGGGACAAGCATTTCGGGGCACTGTTTGAAAGCTCTCAAATTAAATATATGCTCCATTAATATGAAACCCAGAAAACTTCAGAATCTTTATCCAAGAGAAATCAATATTCATGTCCATATAAAAATTGGTGGGCTGCCTGTTCAACAGCAGCAACTGTGTTATGGGCTGTCTTAGCAGTTCCAAAGCACAGCAACCCCATGCACACAGCCCTGCACTGTCTTCACACGTGTGCTTATGTTGGCAGCCACTGTGTCAACCCGTCAACCCTTCCTTTTGGGGGCTGCCTCTCTACTGTACCATGCATGATGGATAGCCTTCTCCACAATCGGATCTCTTCTGACGACCTGGTCAAAGTACATGAGTCAAAGTCTTTGCCATCCTTGCTTCTAAGGAGCCTTCTGCATCTACTTCTTCCAAGACAGATTTTTTTGTTGTTCTTTTGACAGTCCGTGCAACATTGAATAGTCTTCACCAGTACGATAATTCAATTGCATCGATTCTTCTTACTCTTCCTTCACTGTCTAACATTTCTAGGCCTGTTGGGTCAAGTGCAGCTTAGCCCTTACATTAGCCTCCTTGCTTTTGAAAGTTTCAAGAAGTGCCCGGTATGGCAGATGTACCCAATGCAATGTGTCCTTTGGTCTCTTGGCTGCTCTTTTCATGAGCTTTAATAGTGGATCCAAGAAAGACAACATCCTTGACAACTTCAACTTTTTCTCCATTCATCATGCTGTTACTTATTGGTCCAGTTTGTGATGTTTCCTGTTTTCTTTACATTTTTATTTGCCACTACATTGATTTAAACTCATAACCCACCTACTGCCATGAAGTGGATGCAGACTTGTGTCAGTACCCTCTAGTAGAGAATAATGCTCCTTAGGATTTACTAGGCTTTAACCTCAGTGGGGAAGAGTGATGGTGGTGCAATGAGGTCAAGGTTGGGATGTCAACCACAATCTCAGCAGTTCGAACACACCAGCTGCTTGATGGAGAAAGACAGGTGTTTCTCTCCTTAGATCTCCGGGGAGCAGTTCAACTTTGTCCCATGGGGCCGATCTGAGTTCGAACATCCTGAACTGGAATGGGTAATCGTTACCAGGAACTTATCACCAAGCCTTTCACCCCGAAACCTTCTTCACTCAATGTACTCTTGAAGAACTGTATTGCTCTCACTTCTTCTTGTTTCACTACAGCATGGAAGTCCTGAACGTTGTTCTCACAAACATTCATTTAATTTGTATTGGGGAGGGCATCACTGCCCTCTGGTGGTCGTGGGAGCTACCCAGCTCTGCTCCTGAGAGCTGTGGCTGGATTTGAACCGCCAAACCTGCGGGCTGCAGTCCCACACTCAACCACTTACGCCACCGGGGCTCTGCTCATTTAATCTGTATTTACTGAGTACTTACTATGTTCCAAAGTTGCCCTAGTGGTGCACTGGTTACTCGAGGCATAGACATCCATGTGGTCCACAGTTCAAAACCAAAAAAGCCCCTCAGGAAAAATATTCCACTTTCTCTCCAACAGTAAATGTCTAGGAAACCCACAGAGGCTTGCTGTGAGTCAGTATTGACTCCATGCTAGCAAGTTTGATTTGGTTTACTGTGTGCCAAGTATTCGGTCTACACTGCCTGCTGAAGATTTCCAAGAGGATTATTGTTAGGTGCCATCCAAACCATTCTGACACGTGCCACCATGTGTAAAACAGAATGACACCTCCCTGGGTCCTGTGCCATCCTCACAATGATGCTTCTGCCCTTTGTGACTCATACCTGTGCCGTCCATCTCTGTTTCTCTGATGTGTCCTTTACCAGGCCTGGTGTCTACTAGGGACTGGTCATTCCTGATGTCATGTCCTAAGGACTTCTGACAAAATCTAGCCATTCCCCATTCAAAGAAACATTCTGGCTATACTTCTTCCGAAACAGATTTGCTTGTTCTTCTGACAGTCCACAGTTCTTTTAAAATTATTCTCCTGCACTATAACTCAAGCACATAAAACCTGTGATCTTCCTTATTCTTTGTCCCCAAATCAGTTACTCTAAAAATATATGAAGATTAGAATTCTTAGTATTTGGATTCCATGGTAAAATTAAATTTTTATTCATATTAAAACTATGACAGTTTTTTTAAAAAGACATAAGTGTTCTCATTTGTTTTGTGATGGTTGCATAGAAAACCTGTTACCTGCTTCACTTTTAGATAACTTTTAAATAATAAAAAATTTAAAAACTAGTAAAAATTTAGTATGCCAAAGTAACAAGTTAAAATATTCAGGAGAGAATTTTTAAAAGGTTGCTATATAAAGGAAGCTATGAAATCTTTAAGTCCATAAAACACATTATTTTCTGGGCTAGGAAGACATACTTTAAAATAAAACCTCCTCTTGTATTAATAGTGCCTTTAATGCAATTCTAATTTGAGTTCCAACAAGATTTTACTTCGAGAGCAAGGGAAATTATTAAAATTTTATGTGGAATAATAAACCCAAACCACCAATTACTGCCCATCTGATTCTAAGTTAGGGTTGCCTTTTGTGTGGCATGAGCTCTATCGGGTTTTCAATGGCTAATGCTTCAGAATTAGATCACCAAGCCTCTCTTCCAAGGAACCTCTGGGTGGGCTTGAAACAAATCTTGCAATTGGCACAAGCACACCAGATACACTACCCGGCTGGCCCTCTGTGGAATAATCCAAATTAAACTGATTTAATCACCAAGATTTTTAAAAGAAAGCTGGAAAATCTAGAGGTTGGAGATAAATTTATAAGAAAGAAGGTCCACATAGAAAGGACCCCTCACCACCACCACCATCACCATCACTTAACCATTTGCAACCACACAAGTCTCATCTCTGGGTAAGGGAACATTGTAGGATCATATCAGGAATGTCATCTTATAAAGTGACAAAGAGAACATGTAAATGACTAAAATAAAATGCAATGTTGTTTGACTAGCCCAGAGAGCAAAACAATATGTATTGGAGATGTGAAAGCTGCAACAGTAAGGTGAAAGCAAAAATTACTATGTTTATTTGTAGTGCAAAGGAGCAGATGGCAGTGACTTCTTATTATGGTTAGTGCGAGAATGAATTCTGTCAGCTTGTTTTTCAAGAAAGGTGAAAACTCTTATAGATAACTATTTTATAGAAATGGGGTGACTACCATCGATCTGTCAAAAGATCTATTGATAGAGCCCATCTGGGCCACTGAGCTCTACACAGAGCTGTACACTGCGATCTGTGTACAGGGAGCCACACCCACCAATACATGAGCATCCACTTGCAGAGAAGTCTGGCAAACCCAGTTGCTCATGCAAAGCAGCCAACAAAGAAGTCTGTACTGATTCATCCATCTGGTGAAAAAAAGAAAAATCAGAGTGAAGGAAGTGAGTTTTTAAGAAGAGATGAGATAATATGGATGGAAAGAAAGATTAATCAAAAGACAAGCAAAAAGGACCAGGAGTAAAAGGAATTACTCCACAGAACGCAGCCAGTGCAATCACCAGTCGATGCTCAGGAGGGCCCAGGGAGGTGTGCATGCCAGTATCCCAGGCCATCCAAGTCAGCCTATTTTAAACGAAGGACATTCTAATTAAAATCACAAGATAAGATCACACATCTGACAGAGTATCTCTAATGAAAAAAATGGTGCCATCACTACATATTTGTGCAGCTGCTTGTGTCCAGCTTCTCTAGACAATAGTCCAGTGACTTCTGAAGAATGTAAATAAAGTCGCTGCTGAGCATGGACCCCAGGAGTAGAGGGAGAAAGGCAGCAAACTCGTGCACACATAGACGTACAAACAAAAATGAAACAAAACCCCAGAAGGGTTCATAGCAGCTATTCTTTAATTGCCTCAACCTAGAAAGAATCCAAATGGATTCAACCCACGGTGGTACTTCCACAGGGTGATAGACCCAGTTGCCATGAAAAAGGGGGAATTTCATACGTAACAACATCCTGAATAAACCTTGGGAGGAAGTGATCCCAGAAGGTTACAACCTGTGCAATTTTATTAGGTATACAGTTTATTAGGTACCATGAAATTGGAGCCCATGTGCCACAGAAGGAATTGGTGCCTGATTCTGTGGCAGCCACACTGTTGTTACTTTTGAGCTCATAGTTGCAGCCACTGTATCAATCCCTCTCACTTAGCATCTCCCTCTTTTTCACCTAACTTCGCTTCCCCAAATCCCTTCTCTGGGATGGTCTCCTGTGATATTTGCAAAATACATGCTGGTTGTCCTGTCACCTTTGCTTCGCGTGAGCATTCTCAGTGTGTTTCTTCTGGGGCAAATTTTTTCGTTCTTCTGGCAGCCCATTATAATTTCAATATTCTTCTCCAAAATTGACACCATGATTGGCATGCATTGATTCTATGATCTTCCTACTAATTGTCTAACTTTCACGTGCATATGAAGTGATTGAAAATACAGTGGTTTGGGTCAGGGCCCCCTTGCCCATCAACACTTGAGGACTGCGCCGCAGACTGACCCGGGGCAGTGCTCCTGCCATGAGCACTGATTATGCATCCAAGCCAGATTCAATCCGTGACCATATCACTCATGTCTCCATTTATCATGGTATCTTTCAGCATAGTTAAGATTCTGGTTTTCCTTACATTTCATTGTAATCCCCACTGAAGGCTGCAGTTGTTGATTTTCACCAATATGGCTTCATTTATCTAGCATCTTTGGAAATATCAACACGAGGAAGAGCAGCTGGATGAGTGGTTAGACGTGTGAGCAGAAAATGGAAAGGGAAGGAGAGAGTGGAGCACACCCTGGCTCACCAGGCCTGTGCAAAGATTATTCTTGCTCAGAGCAGCCAATACACAGAGGATCATAATATAAGGCTGGTCCCACCACAAAAAGCATGATATCCCTCACTGAGCTTTAGCATGCCAAGGGACAGCACTGGAGGCACAGTGCACTGGAGCAAAATGCTAAGGGTGTGAGAAAAAACTGCAAAGGGAGAAAAGCAATGAAGTCCCTGAAGAACACAAAAAATAGACTTTGGGTCAGAGCATCAGTCTGAACCAGAAAACACTCCTAAAAGTCAACAAACAGACCTGGAGATATAGTCTTTTATTGTTTGTCATTGATTTTTGTCCTTTTCTTTGCTTTGACTTGTTTTTTTGTGTGTGTTTTTCTTATTGTCTCTGCATGCCGATCCAGATAAGACGGGCAGCATAAACAATCTGTTGGAGGGCCAAGAGTTCTGGAGGACAGGAGAGAGGGGAGGGGAGTGAGAAAGCAACAGGGGTTGTCAACAAACCCAGGGACAAGGGAAAAATGAGTGATTTATAGTCAGTGGTGAGGAGGGTGTAGGATGCTTCGGGGGCTTAATCAAGAACAATGTAGCCAAGAGCAATTACTGAAATTTGAACGAAGGCCGAATATGATAGTGGGACAAGAAGAAAGTAAAAGGAAATACAGAGGAAAGAACTGGGAGGCAAAGGACATTTATAGAGGCCTAAATACAGGCATGTACATATATAAAATAGTATATGTTGACAGAAATGGATCTGTGCATATGTTAATTATTAAGATAGCAGACAGACATTGTGCCTCTACTCAAGGACTCCCTCAACACAAGGAAACTTTGTTCTAGTAACTCGGTATCTATGATGCTTGCCTTCCCACCATGATCACTCAGACAAAATGGGTATGTAAACAAATGTGATGAAGAAAGCTGATATTGCCTGGCTCTTAAATCCTTGAAGATAAACAAGCAGCCATCTGAGAATCAATAAAAGCTCAAATGGAAGAAGAACACCAGCTTGTGGGATCACGAGATGTCAATAGGATCAGGTATCAGCCATCAAAGACCCAGGACCAACAAAATCATATCAATAAGAATGAGGTGGAGGGTACCTCATCATGAGATAAGGGTCTTACTTAAAGAACATATCTGTAGGCAATGGCTGGTAGCCAAGATATATGTAAACATGTTTGGTTTTGAATAAGCACATGCACGTAAGAAGTAGAGTCTTGGTAGCAGCACTTTTTAAAATTTCACTTCATACTTTAAAAAAATGTATATTTGTTTTCGAAAGCCATTTATAGACACAAGCTTTGCGCTGGACATAGAATGGTTGCTGTGAATTAGAGCTCATTGTCACCGTGACCCACAGCCCACCCTGAAACCACCCCATGTATAAGCACTGTGGAATACAAAGGAGAGTGTCTCGAGTTTGCTAGTTCCCTTACAGAGAAGCTTTTTCACCCCTTTTTGGGGATGGAGGAGGGAACTTCTACTTCTTGTTGATGCTTAGTAGAAGGTGATGATGAGGGGAGTCTACCTAATGTGTAAGTGATGGTCTGCTCGCCTGCACAGGGAAGCGGAATTGTGTCGGGGACAAACCTGAAAGCTTGTCTTATACACAGGTGCACTTGTACAGTGATAATTATTATTTATTATAGTAAAGTTAGAGCATGAGACAGAGAGAAATAATAAGAGTCAGATACATTTTATGGTAGCATGCTCACCTCCGCCGATGGGGCCGTCCACTTGGAGAGACAGCGAGTGGGGGAGGAATTACATGAGGGAGAGGGGCAAAGAGCATCCAGGGCAGATTGGAGAGCGGCACAAGAGAGAGTCCTTATAGTGCCCAAGCCTTATCTACCCTTTGGCACCATGCAAGCCCCCTAATTATAGGTATGGGCATATGTCACAGGAAAGGGTTTGCTAAAGAGAGGTATTAGGGTCCCAAGTGACAGACCAGACCCCAGACTACTGGGTGGCTAAACAGAGTGGACTAGAGATCATTAACAATAGCATGTGAAACTGCTTACAGGCTTCAATGGAAGGGAACCATCACCCTCATGGCAGGTGAATCAACTCTATTGTGAGACATACAAAGGCCTTTCATAGACAGTCTTTAGGGAGAATGTCTAACTTGACTTCCACACCAAATGTTGGTAAATAGTTTGCTTAATACTTTGGAGCATATATAATTGTGGAAAAATCCTGTCTTTGTCCCACATGGTCTCCCAATTATTTACAGCAAATCGTAGAGTCTGAATAACCTGTCACTTGCTTCCTTTATTGGCCAAAGTACTGATTTTACTTTTTAAAGTTCTGAAGATATTTGTATAAGACTCCTCTGTCCCAGGATAGTCACAAGTCAAATAGATTCCAAATCTCCCAAAATAACCAGTTTATTTTGTTTTGTTTTTCCATGAGAATTTAAATTTTTTTTTACCTCAGTACTGCTTTATACCAGTAACTCCTGATTTATCAAATGATCTTTTTAATTTAAGAACAGATAGCTCAAATCCTGTATCTATTTTAAAAGAATATTATACTCTAGAAATCCCTTTTCATCACCTTTCCATCATGATTTTTTTTATTGCCCGTGAATATGGTATTTGTATTTCATAATATAATTTCTTTACGAAAACATTTTCTTGTTTTGAGAACAATGATGGCAACAAAGGTAAAAGTGTGCATGACACAATGGGTGGATGGATCTTGATAAATAAATACTATGTGATAATGATAAATAATATGTGATTGTGATAAATCAATAAAATGATTTTAAAAAGAAAAAACATTTTTCCCCTGAAGAATCTCTTATAATGAACATTCTGCTTCTTGGGCTTGACATAATTATTGCTACAATGGATCACTCTGAAAGCATGAAGTTGAAAAACACTCTTTTATTTAAAATGAAAGATGATAGACATGCATCTTCCAGGTAGTTGATCAAATTTTGATTATACCAGAAGGGGCTTCACAAAAATTCCATTATCTTGCAATTCCATTTCTTCCCAAACTTTTTGAAGCCCCTAGGGAATGTACAATTACAAAGTTGATGGTGATACTATTTCTTTGTTTTATTTTGTTTTTTTTTTTTGAGAGGGCATCACTGCCATCTGGTGGTGGGAGTAGGAGGCCCAGCCTTGCTCCTGGAGAGCTGCTGCTGGATTTGAACCTCCAACCTAGTGGGTCACAGTTCCGCGCACAACCACTACACCACCGGGGCTCAGCCCATGGTGATGCCTTTTCAATACCACCTTTCAACACTGGAAATGGCTCTTTCATGTATCTATCTCATCTGTAGCTTCAGCCCCTGGGCACATCATCTGTATCTGTGCCTCCATGACAAGCCACTGAAATGTCCAATCTCTATTCTTTAATTCATCATGATAGATTACACATTGGTAGATTGTCACAAAATGTTGCTTTTTTTTCTAAAAAGGTACTCATTTTATAATGAAGGTGACAGACTAGGGAAGCCCTTTAGAGTAGTTTATTTTGTCACATTGCATCACTATCAGAATTGACCAGAAGGTACACATCAGAATAACAATTACAACAATATAAAGATAAAAAGACATATGGAAGCAAATTAAACGTAAAGATTAAATACATTTTTTTACACTATGCATTTGAGAGAGTCAACTTTGAACAACATTGCCTAAAGGCAGGAAGAAAGCAAGGAACTAAAAATGTTTTTTGTTTAAAAAGAAAAATCCCTTCAATGGTGTGGATTGATGACTTTGGGGAAGGACTCAGCTTCCACTTGTAAGTAAGGCTCTCGGATGGGAATCTTTCACATAAAGCTGTCCTGCAGATACTCGCCCAGAGGATGGAATGGTTCATATTTTGCTAATGGAGCCACCTGTGTGAGGAGTAAGCCAGGAGGAAGCAAGTGGATCTTGATGGGATCTGGTCAACTGAACTGTCAGACACAACTGTACTTGATTGCAAACAGACCTTTGTATAACCTCAGACAGCATCAGCTGGTACGGTCTTTACCTAGTCCATTCTATTGCATTTAGGAAGCCAACGCTGGGGGGAGGGAGGTGATGTTAGAAAGAAACACTCCTGCTGCTCAGAATTACCTGCTCTCAGGGTGTTAGGTCAGCATGCCCTGCTTTTGACCTCCATGACTCTGAGCTAACACTCCCAACCTGCAGGTCCCTTACGGTTTCAAAGAAACAAGGAGGCTAAAAGAAAAAAATGGCTGCACAGATGTCCTGGATGAGAACTGAACATACACTCGCACATGGAAGTTCACTTTACTTCCTAAGCACAAGATCTGGAACCACCAACATTCCATCAGGAGCAAGGCCCATCCCAGCGCTCTCTGGCCAGGGTTGACACTTCTTTGCCCAGCCTGGTTTTACATGGATGAGAGGGGGTGTCCAGAACCCTGCCTACTTGCCAGTCTCCCGCCTGCCCACCACGTCCATGGCCTATAAGTTTCTGTTCTGTGTGTCCACCTGACTCACAGTGCAGACAGTCCAGAGAAGGTCCTCCCCCAGTCTCATGCCCCAGCCTAAGTGACCCAACAGTGTCTTTGTGTCCTTCCCAACAAGCATCCTGCTGCATCAGACCCTCTTGTCAGGATTGTGTCTGTTAACCCTCCTGAGAAGGGGCAGGCCTCAGTAGGAGGGGTTGCCTGTCTGCTCTCTCCAGACCCCAGAAGGAAAAGGAACAGAGAAAATAGGTTACTCTGGCTTGTCTGCAGGTCTTGCTCCTCACAGTTGGTCAAAACACTGTCCATTGACATCAGTCCAATCTTTCTATGAGCAATCCTTTTACTGTGTGGAAAGGGGGCAGGAGGGGAGGCATTTTTTTTTACTGATTTTTGAGTGCACAAGACAACTTGGACCAAGTTGGGATGTCTACTCTTTCTAGCTCTCTCAGTCACAGAGGAGTGGACGTTCTGATTTACCATTGTCTGCTGCTTAGCTAGCCTGCAAAGAGATTGGGAAGAAAGAATATAGTGGGGCTTGTGTGATCTGAAATATCTGTTGGGATTTTGGAGTTCATTCTTTAGAGAAAATGAAATGCTCTGTAGCATCGATGGTGTAATGAGACTTTGAATTTTTCATGCTCTTCTCAGACCCAATATTGGAATAAAAATATCAGATGTTAAGGTGCATCTCATCAAAGTTTAAATCCTTTGAGGGAGAATATGGGCATGATTTTCTCAAGGTTGGGCTGACACAAATAAACTGGAGACAGAAGAGATCTGAGTATAATATGGAAAGACTGGAATTGCCCCCACCCACCGTGTCTGAGCTCCTGTGTAAAGCGGGCAGTCAGTGAAGTCGTCTGCTTGCTTTGGCCCCAGCACAATCCTCAGCAATGAGCAGCCAAGCCCAGACAGGATGACTGTGGCCCAGACCCATACCTGAAAGAGGAGCCTTGGGCATTTGAAACCAGAAAGGAATCTGTTCTCTGTGAGAGGAACATGAGTTGGTCTGATTAAGAATTAATGAAAGGATAAGGTTGAAGGTACTATGTATAACTCCAGTGCAATCTAGGTACTCGCAAAGGGCTGTTGTCAATGTTGTTGTGTTGTCAGCGAGCTGCTTCTGACTCAGAGCAACCCTGTATGCTGAAGGAGAATGGCCCCATCGGGCATCCTCAGCTATCAACTTTATGGGAACAAATTTCCAACTGTCTTCTCCCAGGGAGTCACTGGTGGGTTTGAACCAATGACTTCTCAATTAGCTGCCATTATAACACCAGGCTGCTTCCTATGAAGATAATGGCTCTCAACCTTCCTAATGCCGCCACCCTTTAACACAGTTGCTCATGTGGTGGTGATCCCCCAACTATCAAATTCTTTCCGTTGCTGCTTCATAACTGTAATTTTGCTACTATTAGGAGAAATGGTTGTTCTACCCACAAAAGGGTTGCAACGCACAGGTTGAGAACCGCTGTATTAAGTGTTATATGCTTGTTGTTGTTGCGAGGTGCCTTGGGGTTGATTCTGACATTTAGGAAGCACTTGTAACAGGAGAATTGCCAAAAGGATTAGCTTGGCTTTATCTTTATGGATATGGGTACCCCATGCCCCGGCACTGGTGGGTTCAAACTGCCTACGTTTCAGTTTAGCAGCTGAGCACTGAACCACCATGCAACCAAAGCTGCTTCCTGGCTGGTAGGCTCCAGGGACATTAACAGCTCAAGCACACATACTCAGAGAAATCCTGAGCATTCACTCAGTGCCCCAACAAAAATCATTTCCTCCTTCAGTTTCATCCAGGTCCTGCGTTCTCGCTCATCCTTGATCTGTGCCAATTATAAAAAGAGCCCCCTGTTGTTCTCTGCTGTTACCACTGATGCAAAGCTCACCATTCACTTTCCCATCCAATGTGGCACCCTTGTGGCTGATGTGGCTGTCTGTGTGTGGTACCACTAGGCAGCATCACAATAAACAGCAAGGAGTGAAGGTGTCAAAGAGTTACTTCTACTTGGGTTTCACATTCAATGTTCATGGGATCCAGCAGTCAATATCCAACAGCATCTTTTATTTGGCAAATCTTCTGCAAAAGCTCTCTTCAGAATATTTAAAAGCAAAGATACCACATTGAGGTGCACCTGACCAAGCCACACTATTTTCAATCACCTCAAGCAGGTGAAATATGGAAGACCAAAGACTGGATGCCTTTGAAGTCTTGTGTTAGTGACCCATACTGAATAATACACTGGTTGCCAGAATAATGAGCCACTCTGACATGGAAAAAGTCTGGCTAGACCCGAGAATGTACACTGGTACAGAGAGGAACTGGACACCTGGTCAGATGACCTAGGACAAACGATCCCTTTATGACCAGTAGGTGAGAGTGGCAATACCAGGAAGGTAGAGGGAGCATGGAGTAGAAAGGAGGAACTGATTATAAAGATCTACATATAACCTTCCCTGAGATAGGGACAAAAGGAAAGTGGGTAATGGGAGACATCAGAAAGTGTATGATATGACAAAATAATAATTTATAAATTATCAAATGTTCATGAGAGGGGGGAGGAAGGAGGGAGAAATGGGCTGATACCAAAGATTTAAGAGGGCAACAAATGTACAAATGTGCTTGGCATACAATGGATATATGTTGGATTGTAGCAAGATTTGTATGAGCCCCCAATAAAATTATGTAAAGAAACAAAAATAAACAGCATTTTACCTCACAGGATGAGAAGGAGAGTTTGGAAAGTTAATATCTGTAAAGTACATAGAACAGTTCCTAGCATGTAATAAATATGTATATATATATACTATTTATATGTGTATATATTTAAAGATATATACATACTTTAAAGTAGCATACCAGCAATACAGACATGCTCAAATCCATAGAAGCTTTAACTATTAAGTAAATTATAGATCAAGTAGCTGTCAATCAAAATACCATCCTTATCTAGCCTGGAAGAATCATATTCATATTCAACTGAAGTTCAAATCAATAGTTTCTCCATGTGGTGAAAGTTTGGGATTTCTTCAGGAATGATTGAAAAGCCTTTAGTTCTCATTTGAGATCCACTGACAGATCTTTCAGGCACAAGAACTTGTTCAAATAAGAACAGATTTGGGCTGTGACACAACAGTTATCCCACCATGACTCTAAAGGATTCAGAGAAAAAGAATTCTTTTACTGTCATTTGGATTCATCAAGCTATTGTCATATTTTCAAATGAAAACCTCTTATTTGCTAGAAGAAGAAAAAAGTATAATTGGAATGACTTTTTCCCACGTGCTTTGGACATTTTCACAGGAAGGATTCGTCTCTAGAGAAGGACATCATTCTGGATAAGATAGGTCATTGACAATGAAGGACCTCACCACAAACTGACCAGTGGCTGCACCTGTCACAAGGTCAGGAAGAGGAGAGATCACTCAGCTCTGTGCCACCTTGGAAACAACTCAATGATGCCCCACCCCTGCCGCCACCTTCAAGCACCCGGACTGTGACCTTTTGGTCTCAGAGAGCACCCAGAGGTTCCGACTGCTGACCTTCCCGACTAGCAGGGCCACGCTTACTCGTTGTGCCACCAGACACCTTGTATTGTCATCTGGGAAATGCTCAAATTGAGAGCCATCATTGCTATTCTGGTACATTAAGGAAATGTACTTTGGGTTTTATTTTCAGAATTTACATAAAGGATTTCATCTTTGTGCCTCTCCAAAGTTCTGCCAGATGCTGCTTCATATTTTTGTACAACTGTACTCTTCAGAGAAATCAAGCCATCTATAATTTTGTGCTCAACTCTTTTGAAATCTTGAAGCAGAAAATGGTTTTGAATTTTTTATGCCACGGGAGAGAGAAAGAAAAGAACCTTAATTTGAAAGTGTGGAGAAGAGGGCATGTTGAGTCTGTATTTTACGCGTGGAAAACCAGTTTAGCTCAGTAAATTGAGAAGAGTAAGATTATTTTTAAACAAGCCCAGGGATGCCATGGTTGAACACCCCACCGCTCACCAGAAGATCAATTCTTACAACCCACCAGCCAATCATGGGGGGAAGGACAAGATGACCCAACCCCATAGAGACTGAAGCTGACGAGCCCTTCTTGGAGTGGTCGTTCTGCTCTATCCCATGGGGTCCTTCGAAGCAGGAATCAGCGGGAAAGTACACAGTAGCACCAAGAAAACTGTTGTTGAGCTTTCTAGAACACAAAAGCAATGAATATCCAATAGGCTCAAGTTTGTTTGTAAAAGATTCACTGTCAGCAGACTCAGGACAAGGTATTAAGAACACAGAGTATCCGGGTGGAAGGAAGAGGGCAGGAGCTATATTTTCAATTTCTCTTATGCTTTCTTATTTGTGATACTGTGTTTTTGTACTAACTTTTGATATGTGATTTAAGATGAGTAGGAAGCTATAAATGGTCCTGCTTTCATTAGTCATGATTTTGTCCAGTGGAGAGCTAAAATTGATCAAAGACAGGAAGTTAATTTTGATTGGCCGGTGGACTCTGGGATTTAAGTGGAGGAGAGAGGAGACCTGGTGGCACTGTGGGTAAAGTGCCAGCTGCCGAGGTTGAGGTGGGTGGGTCAATGCTACCTGTGGCTGGGCAGGAGCGTCCACAGAGATGCTCTGAACCGGACTGGGCTTAACTGTCCAGCTGGAGCTGGATGTGAAGAGGAGAGTGAGGGTAGCAAAGGAGAGCATAAGCTTGACCAAACAGTTGGGTACACAATGTATTGAGGGTGCAGATGGGGAGGGAAGATTGCTGTCGGTAAGCTGCTCAGTGGCATAAGCTGAGAAATATTGGGGGTGTCTGTCTCTTTCAAAAGAGACATCTAATAAAAGATGTGCTTGTTGTTGGGTGCGCCTGAGTCAGTGCTGACCCAGAGCGACCCCACGCCCAGCAGAAGGAAGCATGGCACGCACGGTCCTGCATCATGCTCATGAGTGTTGCTGTGCCTGAGCCCAATGTTGTCATGGCTGTGTGAATCCCACCCATCAAGAGCCTCCCTCATTGTCTCTGGCCTTTAGTTTGCCAAGGGCAAAATCCTTCTCCAGGGACTGGTCTCTCCTGAAAGCGTGCTCAGAAATGTGTATCATCTTGCCTTTTAAGGAGCACTCTGGCTGTATTTGTCTCTGTAGCCATCCGTGGTACTTCTCATACTCCTTTCCAGCACCACAGTTCACATGCATCTCCTCTTTTGCAGTCTTACTTATTCAATGGCCAGTTGTACAGAAGTGTTTCCTTAGGAAATAGATACTTCCTCGATGATTTTTTTTAAAAATGGAAAGAAATAAAATGTCTTGCCTAGATAAGGCACCTTATTTTATTTCCCTGTCAGCTAGTGGGCAGCTCTGTAAATAATAATATGAGTGTAAATCTTTCGCATGTTGACCCCAAGTACCATGACAAGTTTTGTACAGATTTTCCTCCTGATTTTTCTTGTTTCCACCATCTCAGACTCCGGAAATAACATGTAGACCCCACTGCTCCCCTTGATCATGACCCTAAAGGGCAGAATAGGACCACTCCCCAGCGTTCCTGGGGTGGTGAATCCTGACAGACACCACTGGCTTCTTCATTGTCCCACAGAGCTGCTGGTGGGCCTGAACCACCAACTTTTCTGTGAACAGCCTGATGGTGTCACCCACCTCAGCAACAGAGCTCCTCGTATTGTGCACGTAGTAGGTGCACACTGCATAGAAACTATTGCTGGTGATGTGCCTTAAAAAAGAGAGAATGTATATTAAAGTATATTTAAGGTGATATCATGAATGTACTTAAAACTTCACCTTACTTTATTTCCCTGTCAGCTGGTGGGAAGATTTGTAAATAATGATATGAGGGTAAATTTTTCACATGTTGATTCCAAGTACCATGACAAGTTTTGCATAGATTTTACCCCTGATTTTTTTGTTTCCACCATTTCAGACTCCAGAAATAACCTGTAGACCCCACTTGCCCCAGGGTGTGCCTACCTAGAAAAGGATCAGTTGGGAAAAACCCACTGGATTTTCAAAGCACATCTCTGTGCTTACTGTGCGTAGCAAGGCCCGAACCTGCTTGTTTGCGTCTAAGCCCATTGCCTTATTTTTATGACCTTCTCCAGCCTCATAAAAAGGGAAAATGGAGAGCAGGGGATTATATTTATGTGCTCATTTTGATAACCTTTGTCTCCTGTGAATTCAAGCTCTGCATTATAGAAGCACATCACATTGACATCTGCAGGATTTATTTGTTTTGACAACTATAATTTCTGGGGCAGAATATATCACAAAACTGCCTCTTAGCGTCTGCTGCCAAAAGCATTTTTCTTTGGTTGTCGCGAGAAAGGCCACGAAAGAAGCAAGCGGATTTTGTGTTTAAGTATCCAGATGCCATTAGCTTCCAGCTCTGTTTTTCCTTCTTTAAACACACTGCTTCTAAAAATCATAGCTCTGGCTGACTACCTGGGGCGGAATGGGTTTATAAACAGGGAGGCAGATGTCAGTAGCCAAGTCGATTTACCTCGCAGGTCACTATGGTCTCCTTAGATAAGAAGCTTACAAACATGGGATGGAAATTGCAGCATGACACAAGGGAAATTGAGATGCAAAGATTGGAGCAATTGGTGTGTACAACCATTATTGTTGTTTAAGGCCACAAACAAATGTAATAACTTCAGCAAATCACATTGTACATCTTGAGAATCGTTCCAACTTGGGGATTTCAGAGAGAAGAGTTTATAGGAGTGGGCCTAATGGCGAGGAGAAATAGCTCCTGGTGGAATGACCGTGACTCCTGAATCTTACAACAGTGAACATGAAACCCACATGAGTTGGGATGAACAGTTCCCTGTCTCCACAGCCTTGTGTTTATAGAGGAAGATAATCAAGGGGGACACTCCCTGTGTTACTCTCAGGAGTGTTTCCCGGTGTCTTTAAAAGATGGTAAGAATCTTCCTAATATGCAAACTGGGAAGGTGAAGCTCAACTTTTGTTCTAAATAATTAATTGGTCATCTGTGCCACCCAGATAACTCTTGGCTCTCGATAAACATAATTGTAGTACCCAGAAGAGTTCTTTTGGCTTCCAAGAAAACAAAGCCATGCGGGGACGTGGAAACTAAAGACTCCCGCTTGATCAATGGTTGCCCTCCATGACCCTGAGTGCATCTGGGGCTCGCATTAGAGATAGTCACTGGTATTCATTGGATGTGCCTGTGTTTCTGGCACTGTTATGAATGATCTGCACTAGGAACTCATGAAAGTCTCCGTGCACTCCTCAAGGTCACTGCTCCACTCTGAGAGTGATGAAAGCAGACACGGAGAGGCCCAGGTGCCTGCAGTCACAAGTACATGTGGGGGAGCGGTCAGAAGAAAGAATCCAGAGGAACCCCAGCTTGGGTCCAGGGATACTAACACTGTGACTGCAATGTTAAATACAGCTGGGAACACTTAATCAATAGACTTCTCCATCTTGGTTGGTCCTTGGAATTCTCTTCCTCTTTTGAGGACCTGAGCTTATTGATCAAGTGAGCTGAATGATATTGTACCATCATCCCCTTCCATCAGCACCATGGCATGGGGCCAAGTAGATTGCAGTCAGTTGTGGTCACCAGTGGCTCCGCATGGAACCAGTTCAAGAGAAAGGCCCTAAATTCCAAAATTGGAAGAAGAGTTTTGTTGCCTTATTTATTTTATAACACCTCCGAGGAACATTACAGCATTTCAAGCTGGGTTTCTTTTGGAATTTAAAACCAATCAGTGACCTGTTGTTCTCTAATTGGAGAAAATATTGAAAAGCAACCACAGTTTTTTTTTTTTTTTTGGGGGGGGGGAATTTCAGTGTCTATCTTCACAAACAAAAAGACTCTACTCCCTTTAGTTATGTGTTCTTCCCAGTATACCCCTATACCCTACAGAATTATCATAATAAAATGTTAGCGAAGAATGAATTTTGTGAAATATTTAATTTTTTAGGGGCCTTATTTAAAAAACACATCAAATGACTTCTGTGTGAGTGTGCCTATCTTTTCTATCATTTTGAAGGTTTTTTTTAATAAAAGATAATTTTATAATTTTAAGATAATTTGAAACATTGTGCTTGTTTTTTTAACATTTAAAGAACATTGTGCTTGTTTTTAACAGTTAATCGCCGTTTAGCTTAGCATGAATCCTGGAGTTGGGTCACAGTCACTGATTCAGATAGGCCAATCCCTTGCCTGTGTGTCAGCCAAGGGTTGGGGGTGGTATCTGACTTTATGCTGCTGGAGCAAAACCGAATCTCCTTAAGCATACTCAGTGTGGTGTTTCCCCTGTGCTTGTCCCAGCCGTTTTGAAGATCAGGGCTGCTTTACACCCATGTCTCTACAGAACACAGGTGGTTTCGGGGCAGTGATGCCACACACACACACAAAGAACCCAGGTGGTGCTGTGGGTTAGACATCAGGCTGCTGAAAGCAACGTTGGTGGGTTGAACCCACCAGCAGCTGCACAGGAGAAACTTGATATCGTGTGCCCCATAAAGATGCCCCTAAAGTGTGGGTGGCAGAGGGAGCGACTCTACCCTTCTCCATTGGATTTCTGAGAGCCAGAACGGACTCCATGGCAGCAGGTTTGGGGTTTTGGTATACAGGTCACTCAATGGAATCGTATCTATAAAATCTCATTTTTCAAAGAATTCCTCGGTGAAATGGGTTGGCCTAATCACCACAACAGCGGGCTGACACGTGACAGAAACTGTGAAGAGGGTGCAACCATGGAGAGTTTTCCTTTCTGTGGTATGTAGGGATGCAGTCAGGACACGCTCAAAACCAAGAACCCCTGGTGGAGCTGTGGATTAGCTATCATCAGTGGTTCAAACCCACCTGCCCACTCCTCGGGGGGGAGGGGGGAAAATAAGTCTGTCTGTTCCTCTAATGTTTACAGTCTTAGAACTTCTACAGAGTGTGTATGGGTCAGATTCAACTCCGGGACAGAGGGTGTAGTTGGGGTCTTACTCACAGAGGCAGTTAGCGTTGATGTGGGTGATGGGGGGGGAGATGCAGATTCCAGAACAGCTTGATGAGGCAGTTCTTAAGCAGAACCTCGATTTCTGCTGGCCTCTGAGTGTCCTCGTCGCAAAGGTGAATGCCTTTTAAAGGCGATAAAGTACAACAGCCGGTGACCCCAGGATGCTGCAAACTCGTTATGGGTGTCAAGACAGAATTAGAATTCATTTGAAGGTCACAAGTTAGAGCTGTTTAATTACACTTCTATGAGTTAAAATCCTAAGAGGAGCCTATTTTATGGCCAAGAGAGTAAGTTTGTTTTATAATGTGTCAGAAAAAATACAATCTGTGGCCTGATCGAGTCCTTGGGTCCTACGTCTCAGGAAGACGACTCACCTTGCTTTGCCTTGGCTGGGTCTTCTGCTCTGATGGGAAAGCAGCCTCATTTTCTGCACACAGAATGAGAGCTCAGCTTCCCCAGCCCACACTGTGGCCACACCAGGAGATCTCCCATGGTTACAGTAATCACACACCTTTCCTAGGTCATATGTGCCTAAGGTCATATGTGCATATGCACATTTCTTCTGGTACACACCGATTCTGAAGGTAGGGAAAAGCACTGAGGCTTCTGAAGCATGCCCTTTAGATGAAAAATGTTTCCGGTCATCAGTAGACAGTGCTGTCATTGTTGTGACTTGGTCCATTTCCTAGGGGCCTTCTGTGCAGCAGAAGGAGACACTGTCTTGGTCTGTCTTTACGGAACAAGACTGCCCAGCTGGCCCCCACCTTACAGTAAATAGACTGGAACTGCTCACCTTTCCGTTACAGGCATGTGCTGAGCTATTACGTCTCCCAGACTCACCTCCTGGAAAAATCCATTTGTACTGGCTATTGACTGCATTGAGCATGTCATTTATATGCTTAGTCTTAATGAGGGCCTGTCCAAGGCACTGCATATACTCAAGTATCAGCTGACCCAAATATTAGCCAAGGCACCTAGTTTTACCACAAAAAACTGCTCTAAAATATGCTGAAAAACTCAGGTGACACAAGTGTACATGGTAAGTGATTTAAAGCGGTGCCGTCCTTGCTTGTCAGGGACTTCCTGGATGCGTTTCTTAGAAGACATTCGTTTGTCCTTTGGGAGATCTGTGGTACAATGTTCTCATTCAGAATTCTTCTCCAACACCACAACCTGTTGGATCACTTATTTTGTCTTGATTTTCCATTGTCCCACTCCCCTGCCTATGACGGAGGCCACTGCAAGACCATGGATGGCACCTAAATGACCTTCATCATCTCAGTGTGACAGCTTTTGCTCTGTATTATTTTAAAAACATGTTTAGCAGAAAACCTGCCCCATTCAGTCTGTCCTTTGATCTCCTGCCTGCTGCTTTCATAGAGCGAGTTGTTAAACCAAGTAAAAGAAAAATCATTGACGGGGGTCTTTCTCCATGTAGCAGGATATAGCAGGATGGTGTTTGTTCGACTGACCTGGCCAGGTAGGGGAGGCCTTATAGGCTTCTGTGAGGATTCTGCTTTGACATGGGAAAGGTCTTGGAGGCTTGGATCTGAATGAGATCATGAGCCTGATGCTCATTTGAGAAAAGCAGGGTACAGAGGATTAAAGACTAGAGGGCACAGGATCAAGACAAGAGGAGAAAAGCTTAACCCAAATGAAAGTGGAATACTGAAGACTACACATGAGGAGGTGTCTGTGCCAGCCTGTCTCTTAGGACAGAGACCTTGAATCCTCTGTGGTCACTGCTAAACCCACACTCAGAGCAGTTTTCATTGTCCTTTAGGGGATTGCCTAATATCCAATGAAATTCTGGTGATATTGTATGAATCATTTCATGAATGTCAAAAACTGCTTTCATCTTGAAGCACAACTGTACTGGGCATCAAGTTATGGATGAGACTGAAGAAGGCACTTGGCAAAATCCTAGGAATTGAATGGAATCCATTTTTTAGAATGGCCATTTTTCCTCACTGTAATTACTGAGTGTCTATATGTGTGTGTAAACCACAGAGACACCATGTCATAGGGCTACATGAATTAGAAGCAAAAGAGAATATCACTTATATAATGGACAAAAGCAGTTGTTTCCTACAGTAATCCATTTTAAACTGCCATTTCCTCCTAAATAATATTTGGTGGTGGGGGGGTTATTTTAAGAGTAGTGTTTTCTCAAGTTGTATTCTGTCAACCAAGGTTACTCTGTCGAAGGAGGGAGAGGGCTGCGTGGTCACGTGTCCGAGGAATGCTGCATGAAACAGAGACTTGTTAGTTACTGTAGGACTCCTCAGAGCCTGGGATGCAGTGTGATAAATCAGTCATCTTTCAGAAGCATTGCATTGGGCATTTCTCCAGCAAAAGAATCTGTTAGCATGCTAAAAAGCAAAGATGTCCTTTTGAAGATAGTCTTCTCAAGTCCCTCTCATACATGTGAAAGATGGACAATGAATAAGGGATACCAAAGAATAGCTGGTGCCTTCAAATGATGGTGTTGGTGGAGAAGATTAAATGGACTTTAGAGTTTTTCTTGGAACAAGTACAGCTAGAATATTTCTTTGGAAGTGCAATTGGTGATACTAATGTGTGCAATTGGACATGATCTCCAGAGGGGCCGGCATCTGGTGACAAGGGTGACATGCTTGGTGAAGTTGGGGGCCCACCCAAAGGGAGTCACTCATTTCTGCATGGAGCAGCCAGTGCACAGGAGGGTCAGCCCCACCATCATCCACGACATCCCCTCAGTGACTCATCCTGCTACAGGGGCCCACACTGGAGACCCAGTGTGGGAATTGTGCCCCCACCCCCACCACCTCCACCTCCAGAAGGAAGCATGAAAGGAGAGCAAAAAGGGGACCAGAGCAATGAAGTTTCTAAGAAATTCTGAAAATAGATTTCTGAAACAGGGGCAGGGCAAGGCACCTCATCAGACCCAAACTTTCATCAGGATATATATATATATATATATATATATATATATATATATATATATATATAATATATGCAGGATAAACAATCCAGAGGAGAAAACAACAGGACCTAAGGTTCTAGGGGGATGTGGGAGAGTGGGGAGTTGAGGGAAAGACAGGGAAGAGCCAACAAAATCAGGGACAAGAGAACAAGAGATTTAAAATATGTGATGAGGAGGGGGTTTGAACAAGTGCAATGTAATCCAGAGGAATAATGGGCAGCTGAATGAAGGTTGAACATGATAGTGGAACCAGGAGGAAAGAAAAAGGAAATACAGGAAAGAATTAGGAAGAAAAAGACAATTAGAGAGGTATAAATAGAGGCCTATATATGTAAATGTATTGATATCTAGTCATAGGGATGTATGTCTATGCTCATATATTTATATGCTAAGTATTGTGGTAACGGATGGACATTGAGCCTCTACTGAAGTCCTCCCTCAATGCAGAAACCTTGTTCTAATAATCTGGCATTCTTTGATGCTCACCTTCCCAACGTGACTGCTGAAGCAAACGTGCATAAGCAAATGTACTCAAGACAGCTCATGGCACCCAGCTATTAGCACAGTGCCTGAGGTCCTAAAGACTTGAAGTTAAACAATACAACAGGGATATAGCAGCCATACAGGAGGGAAACAACATGGAAGAAGCACAACAGCTGGTGTGATCACAAGGTGTTGACAGAATCAGGTATCGGGCATCAGAAGAACCACAGCAAACAATCATATCTATGAGGAGGTTTGAAATGGAGACACAAATCCCATCTGTAGACAATTGGGCATTCCTTCACAGAAGGATCACAAGGAAGGAATGAGTCAGACAGCATGCAGCACAGCATTGATGGACAACAAAACATTCCTCTGGTATTCTAATACCCACCACCTCACTATGATGACCCCAGTTCTACCTTACTAATCTGTCTGGACTGGAGCATGTACATTGGTACAGATAAGAGCCCTCAACACATGGAGGCCCGAGACGTTTAAATCTCTTAGGAAAGTAACAGGAGTAGCAATTCCACTAGGGGAAGGGAAAGGTGGTAAGGAGAGGGGAAATAATCGAAGTGATCAATGTATAACACACACACACACACACACCTGTCCAAGGGGGGTGGACAACAAACATAGGTTAAAGGAGACTATGAACAGTATAAGATATGAAAATAACGGTAAAATTTAATTTATCAAGGGTTCACCTTGGGGGTTGGGGGAGAGGAGCTGATACCAAGGGTGCAAGTAGAAAAAAAATGCTTTGAATGTGCTGATGTTAGCATATACACAAATGGGCTTGATACAATTGATGTATGGATAGTTATAACAGCTGCATAAGCCCCCAGTAAATTATTTTTAAATCATTTTGGGGGGGACACTTAGAACTCTTGTTACAATCCAGACATCGATTAAAACTGACATATTAGTACATACATTCCATCGTTCTTTTTTAGGCATTTGCTTTGCATTGAGCCCATGGGATCAGCTTCTCTCTTTTTTTCCCTCCCTCCCCACCCCCAACCCTCATGGACCCTTGACAGATTGTAGGTTGTTGATTATTTTCAAATCTCACGCTGACTGCTGTCTCCCTTCCCCTCTAGTTCCTGTTGTTCTTCCCCCTGTTTTTTTTTGGGGGGGGGAATAAAGAGAGGGGTTGTGCCATTCATTGCAATCAGTGCCCCCTTCCCCTCTTGGTATCTCTGGTCCAATTCCTGTTCCTGGGTTTCATGTGTTGTGAGTTTTATCTCTTGCTTATACCTATGTACATTTATTTTTAAAGGCCTTCAATGAGATGCAGTGACACAGTGGTTGCAGCAAAAGGCTCAAAATAGCATCCCATGCAAGAGTGGCACAGGAATAGACAGTGTTTCGGGACTGACTCAATAGCGTCTAACAACGGCAAGGTCATATAGTATGAGAATTTGCTAATATAATTGATGTCAGTAATTTTTTTAACCTTTTGTTCTATCTTTGACCTGGAATGCTATAAAGAGACATAGAACCTTTTAGTCTGCTTATGGATATGAGGATGTTTTGAAACTGGGTTGGTTTAAGTGTGAGAAGAACTGGGGCCTCCTGTATAAAGAAGTTTCCAGGGAGCCAAAGTGTTAACTTTAAAATGCAAGGAGACCAAGAGTGTTTCAGGGGCTCTGAGGTTAAGTGCTTACCAAAAATACCAAGGAACACCTCTGCCCTGCCTGGAGAGCAGATCACAAGGTACAAAAGCAACCTGATTTATGCACAAAGTCTGCGATGTGCTAAGGTCTTATAGGCAGTCAGCAGGCCATTGGGGGGCTGCCAGCTTGAGGATCACCGCGCCTGCCAAATGAACCTGGCAGCTCTCCGCAGAGCATTCAAGTGATTCCAAGTTCACGCAGCAGCTTCATTGGTACCAAGTGCCTAACTTAGAATCCCTGGAGCTAAACAGAAGACCGGGGTGGTCTTTAGAGAGACTGTGAATGGCATTGTTTTTGTCATTTTCTTAGTGCCCAAGAGTGTCCGTGGCAGCTTGCTGAAGTTCAAAACAAGATATCAGAAATGATTGTTGCTTCATTTGTTTCCTCTCATCCCAAATCTGTATGTTCAACATAGGGCTAGCATATTTCCCACGTGCCACACCCCACCCCAGTCTGGGCCCAGTGCAAAGATAAGAACCTGGCAGACCCATTTTTCATCTCTGTTTTGATGTTCGCTTGTAATTTAGGTGAAGTCTTACAGAGCAGATCGTTGGCTTTACACTCAATAAATCCTACACGTTTTTCTTCCATCCATCCACAGCAAATCCCCCCAATGGGCCATTACCTATCCCACTTGCTTAGGGTGTTGCCCATGCCTGTTCCTCCTTCATCCGTGCCCTTTGGTTGATGAGGCAAACATGTCGGGGAACTCAGTTCTCCACCTGTAGAGCGACTCGGCATGATCGCTCGGGACCTATCGATCCATGTCAGATCTTACAATTTTACATTCCGTTAAACATTTTTACATTTTGTTCACATTTGTCTCCCACGCAATCCAGAACCATCTAATGCAATGGTTCTCAACTTTCCTAATGCCACTACCCTATAATACAGGTCATGTTGTGGTGACGACCCCTCCCAACCATAGGCTGTAAGTTTGCTACTGTTAGGAATGTGCAACCCCTGTGAAAGGCTTGCTCCATGCACACCCCCGAAGGAGTCATGACCCACAGGGTGAGAACCACAGCAATAGAATCCCTTGTCAGAGCAGGTGGTAGAGCAGTCACGCATGGTCCAGTGCTTGTCTCAGAGTTGTGGAGACTGATGCTTGCTGCTCCATTGAACTCATTGTTGCCCTGGGCTAATGGTTTTGAAGGCTTTTGATTTCCAGGAGTCTTTTTTTTTCTCCGAAAAGAGAGAGACCAGCATTTGCCCTTTAGCTAGTTACTCACAAGCTTTTAAGATCTCAGTCTCTTCTGACCAAAGAAGCACATACAACACCCATCTACCAGGCTATGATGAGAACTCAAGGAATTTTTACTCCTGAAGCTTGCACTTCTTACATTCTTCCCTACGTCCTTTGCCTTCTCATAGAGGAATTAGTCAACGGAATTCATTCATTTATTTATTTTAATCATTTTCTTGGGGACCCACACATCTCTTATCTGAATCTGTCCATCCATTCATTGTATGTCCAGCACATTTGTACATAGTTGCCCTCGTCATTCTCAACACATTTGCTTTCTATTTAGAAGAGGAACACACCAATCATTGAAGTTTGACATCGAAGACATTGAAGTTAACTTTTAAAGTGTTATTTAATATAGGTAATCTTGATAAGTTTTCATTTCTCATTATGTTAGGAGAGTCCCAGTATGACCGCCTCCTTTTAATGGTCAGTTACAGGGACTGGCATTTGAGAATAGCATAGAGCTATTCTCTAAGGTCCCTTGTCGCGATGGGTTGGGAAAGTGATGTGTTTCAGAAGGTGACTGAGGTTGTCTCTGTACAGGAAGACAATGCTGTCCTTTTCCAGCCTGAAACTCGACCTCAAGGTACTGGGTGGAGGATTGGCATGCTCTTCACGGGCTTTCCAGTCTTCCTCAGTTCTTCAAGTGCTGTCATTGTTCTTAGAGGCCATGAAGGAGGCTTTCATAGTGAGCTGATGTGGCAGACAGAACCAGTCCCCGCAGATGATGCAAGGCTGTGGTCTTTGAGGGAGCATATAATAAGTCTGGAGCAGCTGGGTGGGTTGGACCCATCAAAATTTCAAAATGTTCATACTCGATCGGCTCTGTACTTGTTGCATTAGGAATTGAAACTTGTTCCAGTGTATGAATTCCTAATTCCAAATCCACTGGGTCTGCAGGTGGACCCTGAGCATATTTTCACCCGGCATCTGTAGACATGCAATAAATATTCAGAAAAGGCCACAATCATTTTAAAGGTCACCCTGGCCATCTTAAATCCTTCTTGCCAGAGTCAACTGAACAAGGAGATTGTATCTGGATTCCCTCGTGGTTGACATTAGAGTATGGTTTTCTTTGGGAATGAATTGGGTGGGGGTTTAATTCATTTATATGTGTGTATATATATATGTATGTGTATATATACATATATTTAGTAGGAGTTGTGTTAAAATGCATTGTGCTCTAAAACTTTTTGCATGAGTCAGGAAAGCTATATGTTTCCTCACATTCAGTCATTCATTATTCATGAACTCCAAACACAAATAGACTGTCAGAATCTAGCCAGAGGGCTTATAGTTTAAAGTAAGAGGCTTTCTGCTACCATCGAAAGAGCTATAAAAAATTGAAGTCATAATAATGGGGGGTAGATCTATAGCTCTTCCCTGGGAGAATGTGCCCCAAGTTTCACAAAGCATTAATCATGATACTCATTTCTATTTTCAAGGCCCCTGGCATTATTTTGGATTTCTTTGTTCTCTGTTGAATGGTCAAATTATACTTTGACTATGTATTGCATTGTATATTACAAATCTTTATTGAATTCCCCTGCACTGCTTCTGTAAAATGCTTTTGGTATTGCTGAGCACTTTTTGTGTTGTTTGGGAAAATATAAATTTATAAACCTTTTCCTAAGACAGTTTCTTAAGGTCAGGAATAGCAAATGGCCCAAATAACCTTCAAGATTTAGGAACTGGGAGGCAGCTAAAGAGCCTGAAGGAGTCACAGGAGTGAATTCAAATGACTAAGTAAGTCGTCTGCAGAGTGGCTTCTTCATTGTGGAATTGAGATGAGAAGATGCACTTATCAGACATTCTCACTCTATCCCTTCTCTAGCTATGAATAACCTCCTAGATAAAACTAATAATTAAGGGCCAGCTACAAACCAAAGGGTTGGTAGTTCCAATCCACCCAGGGTGCCTCAGAAGAACAGTCAGGCAATGGGTCTGCGCAGAAAGTCCTTTGCTGTGTGCGGTTCTGCCCTGAAACAAAGGATTGCCTTGGTTCCAAACCTACTCAGTGACACGTGGTTTCATTAGGCTTACCTGTCTCTACTTGAAAAATTATCCCTACCTTTGCATGTAAGCATATTTTGCAATATTTCTTTGGATAAAGCACTAAGGAACTATTAAGGAAACAGACAATAGGAGGGAACTCATGTTAATTATCTCCATGGCTGGGGCACTTTGAAAACTAGTGTTTTGGAGAAGATATAAATCTGGAATCTTCTGAGGCTGTTGGTATCCGCAGCACCCAAAATCCCTGACGATGTATAAATAGAATTTGACTATGTCTAAATATTGACACTGCGGTGTAAAACTAGCTGAGCTGAGGAGGCCTTCCAAGGGTAAAATGTTCATTCACGGTGCCTTCCTCAAAATACCAGTTTTATTAATTTTCTGTCACTGTCCAACCTCAATTTGAGCAGGCTTGTCAGGAACGCGATGTCATCCCCTAAACACTATGGCTGGGTCAGGGCACTTTCAAGTCAGTTCCTAATCACAGGGACCCTACCCACACAAAAGGAGGCACTGCCCAGTCCCGTGCTGTCTTCGAAAGCATTGGCCCGACAGACTGTGTCAGCAGGGTGCCAATGCACCTCCTGGAGGGTCAGCCTCCTTTTGGCTCACCTGTGCCACTTTACCCAGCATGATGTCCTTTTCTGGACAACAGGCCCAAAGCACATGCAAGCCTCACTGCTGGGCAGACACTGGGTGTGCTACTCCTTCCAAGACAAATCTGTTTGCTCTTCTGGCAGCTGGAGGCACATTTAAGATACTTTCCCGACACCATAATTCAAATGCATCGATTCTTCTTTGATCTCTTTTTTCCATTGTCCAATGTCCCATACGGATGAAGCCACTGAAAGTTCTGTGATTTGTTCCATCACATCTTAGTCTTCAAATGAACAACCTGACTTGAAGAGCGGTCTTGGGTAGCAGATTTGCTCAATACAGTACATCACTTCTTGACAGCTGACAGTCACTCCATGTGAATTTTTTTTCATTTTAATGCTGGTTACATGTCTAAAATTTGATTCATGAAATGATTTCAGCTTTTGCTTATTCACATTTTCCTTGACAATATAAACATTGGGAAAAATGCTATGTCTTTCATTCTTATAGATGGATCTTGAAGTTATAGAAACTTTTATCATTATTTGGCAATTTTGTAGAGTATCTTGGTGTTCTCCTTGGTGACCTTGCAGTAAAAAAATAAGCTCAGTACACACTTTATTGCAAAAAAGCAGATTTGCTTCATTTGTCCTAGGAGACCCATTTGCTCGGCTAGCAGGTAGTAGAACCACAGACAATGGGAAATTGAGTGAAAGGTATGACGCACTCAATACTTAGGGTTTTGTGGCTTATGGGCTTTGAGGGTACTTTCACATTTTTAAAAAATGTCTCTTAATACATGTATCTTTCTCCGTTTGCACTGAATTTTACATTTGAGACCTATAAAAGTAATTATTGTGAAATTTTCAGAAGTTCTGCATTCACACTTTTATTTCTCAAAAATAGTATCAAGAGAGTCTTCTCTCCATTGTGGGCATTCTAGTCTGTGGGTAGGTAAGAGCAGTGTGAAAGGTTGAAATGTCTCTCTCCCCAAAAGGAGGCATTGCCTTGGCCACAGCAGATTCTTGGTGGTTTGGCAGTTACACAATATGTAATTTGGCAGGTCTTTAATAGTGAAATCAACCCCCCTGATGCTATTTGATGTGATGAGTCAATCTACTGTAAGGAGATTACAATGGGATGTGACACCTTACAATGGTCACAGCCCTGATCCAATGTACACAGTCTCCCCGAAAATCATCTTTTCAAAGAGATCAATGAGAACTAAAGCAACCTGTGACTACGTATGCATACCCACACATATACACAAACCTCCCCACAAGAGCCGGGGTGAAGCAGTCTCTGGAAGCAGGGACCCCACTGAGAAACTCCTTTAGGGCCAAAGTCCACATAATGCTCAGACACATTAAGATCTCCAAGGGTTGCTGGGCTCACGGGTATTCGAGACAGGGATCTTTTCCGGGAGCCAACAAGAAATCCCCTGGAGCCTGTGTCCCAAATTCATTGCTGACAGCAGAGGGGTCTTTCCTGAACACAGAAATACAAGAAATATGTTCATCGGTGTTTTATTGACTATGTGAAAGCATCTGATTGGGTGGATCTTAACAAATGATAGATAACATTGTGAAGAATGGAAATTCCAGGCACAAATTCATTGTGCCTGTGCAGAAACTGCACATATACCAGGAAGCAATTGTTTGAACTGCATGGTTTTCAACCAGGCAAGGTATAGGACAGGGTAGTATCTGTTCATTATACGTATTCAATTGTTCACATAGCCAACAATCCTAGAACTTGGAGTATATAAAGCATGTGGCCGTACCATCTGGAGGAAGACTCAGACCTCTGGGATGCAGGTGACACACGCTTGCTGAGTGCAAATAAGTCTTAAACCACTTACTATAAAAATCAAAGACTATACCCATTAGCATGAATTGTACTTCATTGTAAAGAACACTCCAAAAAAATCATCACTACTGGGCAAATGTGCCCCATCAAGATAAACAGAGAAACCATTGAAATTGACAAGGATTTGATTTCACTTGGATCCACAATCAACACCCTGGAAGTAGCAGTCAAGGAATCAGCAAAGTTGATGCCTTGTAAAATCTGATGCCAAGATCTCTTTGAAGTGTATCTTTGTTGTGTTGCTTTTCACAAGTCACTTTGAGAACTTCTGTGCATCTGACCTACATCATGATATATTCAGTTGCCACATCTGCATCCGAAAGCTAAACAATGATGCAACAAGAAGTGAGGGCTTTGGCATATGAGTAGGTGAGCACTAATGAATATAACACGAGCATCCAGAAAAAAAGACCAAATCTGTCCTAGAAAATGTGCAGTGAGAATGCTTCTTGGGAGCATGATGGCAAGACTTAGTCTCATAAACTATAGGCTGGTATCAGGTGGGACCAGTCCCCAGAGAAGGGCATTGTGCTCAGTCAAGTAATGGGAGAAAGAAAAAGAGCAAAACCTTCCTTAAGATGAACAGACCAGCGGCTTCCATGGTCTCGGCGATGAGGAGGAGGACCGTGGACTGGAGTGGGGATGCCAGCCACCCAGTCATTTCCTCCTCAACACCAGAGAAGCTAGGACTCCAGCCCCTCCCTCCACTAGGTAAGGCAGGCCCTACTCACAGAAACTCCCAGTGCTTAGGAAACAACCGCTGTTCCAGAAGAGCATGTCCAGTTCACTCAGGTGGCTCCCTGGAAAGTTTTGAGTGGAAAGCAAAGCAGGGCAGGGCTTTTGAGGAAAACCAGCCTTGAGGTATCTGTGTGGGATGTGGGAGGAGTCTGCCAGTGCCAACAGGAATTCTTGTGGGCACCTGGGTGTCAAGAATACAAGTTCATGCCATTGATGGAGAAATACTCTGCACTTTAGAAACTTCTGCAAGTGTGGGGTCTGGTCTTAGTAGGAAAGCCCACCAAGAACCCATGTGCCAGGAGCTGAAATAGATCAATCTACCAGAATCCTTGTTTGAGTGAACAAAACAGGAACCACCATTAGAGTGGGCATAGAATGAAGCCCTCACTGGCATAGAAAACTTGAGATGTTCCAGGAGCCGCAGACACCTCTGACTCCAGCTATTTTTGTTCCTCTCCTATGTCTGTCCTTAGAGGGTTGTCTACGGCCAACTCGAGGTGAAGGTTGCATGCCAATTGTCCATAGGTCACCCGGCAGAACCTGACTCTGCTGACCCACAGGGAACTTCTGCTTCCACACCACTCCGCTGAAAGGTGACTCTTCAGGACCAACGCAAAGACTCATATTTTCATGGGCCAGAATACCTTCTCCCAGGTCTGCGTCCTGGGGCAACAAGAAGCTGTCAGTTCTTCCACACCACCATCCAACTTGGTCTCATCATTTCCATCCCTTTATTAAACTTTCCCTTCTACGGTGACTTTACACTCCTTGCCAGTATCATTGTTTACCTGGAACTGTGACCAGGGCTGTCAGAGCTATTCTGATCATAAAGAACCTGTCTGTGTCCTAGTTCTGAAAGATGTGCCCAGTGCTTGAAAGCACAGACCAGCTGAGAGAGTTTGCAGACCAAAACAATGGGAAAGAAAGGTCAAGCGCAAACTGGGAGTGAGTGAGTGAGTGGATCAGTGAAGAGACTTGTCTTTGTTGTACTCAGTTGTAGTTTTTTAGGATGAATGATAGTTGCAGCTATCAATCCATTTGTCTTAAAATGGATTTGTTGGCCTGGAGGAGTACAGCCTGCCTCATATGCCTCTTTGTCGCCCAAATCATAGCTGATCCTCAGGAGGGGCTGCCCTCACAAAGGACTTTGCCTCTGCACAACTTCTTCTTGGACTGAGAGCCAAATTCATTCTGGTCTTTTGCTTCTCTTCTGTTACCCATTCATTCACCCAACAACAGCTTGTGGATCCACCTAGCTGAGTCTGGGTTTTCTCCCAGGACGAAGTCAAGCTACATTGACTATGTCTCCCTTTTGAAAATGCTTCAGGCACACCTTTGCATGTACAAAGCTTTCCAAAGCAACATAACCAGGAAGGGAGACTCTTTTATCCTTCCTTGGGTTGTGTCCAAAGTACATGAGAGGGAGAGAGGAAGTGCACTGTTTGCATCATACATGATGAGCTTCCCGCAACTTGCATTCCCACCCTGTCACTGACATCCAGAAGACTCTGCGGGGGTGGGTGCTGGCTTGAGACTTAGGGATCCTACCGGCTGCCACACCAGAAACCAGGAAGATGCTTGCAAATTCAAGTCGACACCCACATTGGACACTCGCAGTCATGTGGGGGCAAAGTCTTCCCTGAGGAGATGCTCAGTAATTAGTTTACAAAGCTAGAACTAAGTCCAGCAAAGACTCCTTGAGGGCAAAAGTCCCAAGAATAACAAACTTTGTCTTGCCTTACTTTTCGAATCTGCTTCTGAGAATGGAAAGACTGGGATGAGAAAGTGTTGCCCAGATCCTGGAAGAGAACACTGCAGTCTGCTTGCCTGGAGGAAACCAGAGTCTGTCTTTCCTCCATTCTTTTGCTCGTTGCTGTGTTATTTTGGACGGTTTAACAATGGCCCAGAGGTGAGTCAATACTCCTGGAGGTTTATTTGTTTGTTTGCTTTTAAGAATCATCGTGAAGCCTGTCAGAACCACACCAAACACAGTTGAACAGCCCCTGTTTCTAACCCAGGCTGGGTGGGAAGTGCTGCAGCCCTTCCTGTGGCTTATACCTGACTCTCAAACAGAGCCCTGGCCACCAAACCCAAAAGCCATGTCAACATCTTCATTCTGCTTACATCCACCATCTACATCCAAGCCAACGATACCTCGCACTGGGCAAATCTGAAAAGGACTCATTGAAAGAATTCACAAGCAGAGAAGTCACTTTGACTCTGGTTTGCTTGTCCTACGTCACCGTCTTTGGAACAGCTTTCTGTCCAAGGGGAAAGCTGGACAATGACTAAGGACCCCTGAACAAAATGCCTTTGAATTGTGGTATTGGAGAAGACAGTTGAACAGCCAGGAGAAGATACCAATTGATGTTGCCAGAAGGCTTCCTAGAAGTAAAGGTGACAAAATCTGGTCTCGCCTTCTTGGAGCATGCTAGCAGAAGGGACCAGTCAAGTAGAGGGTTAGCAGAAAGAGTCTCCACAAGATGGCTCGGTGCAGTGACTGCCACAGTGGGCTCAGACATAACCAAGGTGAAGATGCCACTGACCACACAGGGTTTGTTCTGTTGTGCAGAAGCTGACCCTCAGGTGGGCTCACTGGCCGCACGCAGTAGCAACAGCTGTCTTTATATGTGTTACGTGCCAAATCCTGTCGGCGGCGGTGTCTTCAACCAGTTCAAATTGCCAATCTTTGTTTAGCAGCAGATCACTTTAGCCATGTGACACCAGATCTCCTTGAAGTTGAGTGGCTCTCTGCTCCTCTTTCTCTTGCTAAAAAGAACCTTCAAAATTGATCTTTTGCTCCACACTCCCAGACAGGGAAACGGGCCTCTCCTTTCCTTCAAATGCATTCTAGTTCTGATGGGGAGGGGGATTTGGGGCGGGGGGGTGAAAGGTTCAGATAAGTGCTTGGTATGCCAAGTTAGAGGGTATTTGTAGGTTGGAGGCTATTCGTAGGTTGAAGGACAAACCAAGGTTGCAATGTATTTGCTCCCTATGAAAGAAACTGGAGGCCGTGGAGGGGGGTGGTGGGCAAGGAAGAATATTTTCTTTCTCATCAAGGAGGGTGGGTCATCATCTCTCTGTCGAGTTTATAGTCAAGTGACCTTTTACTACGTACACTTTGAAATCACATGAAAAGGCTTATTGATATCTCTTGAATGAGGTCTAAGAGTTTGAAGAAAAGTGCGTAGGAAAGTGTGCGTGCTATATAATGATGTTGTTGTATGCTATGAAGCCAGTCCCAGCTGGTGGTGACATCACAGGACAGAGTAGAACAGTTTCCAGGGTTTCTAGACTGAAATTTGGACTGGGGTTTATTGCCAGATCATTCTTCCCTGAAGAGGCTGGTGGGTCTGAACCACTGAGATTTCAGGGGATTGCTGAGCTCTTTGGGTCCCAGAGGTCCAAGGTTAAGTGGCAACAAGAAGATCATGACTGAACCAGGCAGGGCCTTGTTGACCAGCCAGTGGCCGATGTGCCTGTGCCTGACCAGAACTTGGAGAAATTGATCAGAAAAATCCCCTATTCCCATAAACATTAAACAGGCTGTTCGTGTAACTGGGAATAGTAGTAACTTCATCTTTATGTCTGATTCTTAGCAGAAGGTCAGATCCCTCGCCGTTTCTAGATGTATGCATACATTTTGGAAGAAAAAGAGAAATCTATAAATTAGGGGCGAGAGCATGAGCGGAATCTTGCACACACAAATGAGACATGTTTTGTCCGAGTAAGCACATAATCCCCATGGATTGGGTATTATTAGAGCAGAGCAGCCAGATGGCATATTCTTGAGTCCTCATCACTGCCTGGCAAGACAAGGCAGTTTTCTCCGCCTTCCCTTCCTGTCTGTCTGCACAGCCCCCACTGGAGGCATCTGAATAAGCGCTTCTTTAAGAATGCCTGAAAGCCCCAGGCATCTTTTAATCGCCTATTACTTAAAGAATAAAACTTAGTAACATTGAATTCCATGATGCCCCTTTGAAGACTGGCATGCACCTGACCCAAGCATGGTTGTCTGAGTCCCCTCTTGGGGACGAGGATGCCTTTGAACTAGAGAATGTGGACACAGACTATCCAATGGCCCACGGGCTGCCAACAGAATAAACAAATCGGTCTTGGATGAAGAACAGCCAGGGTGCTCATTAGACCTGAGGATGGCACTTTGGACATCTGAGCCACAGGGCCCCATCCCTGGAAAAGATAACCTTGCTTTGTAAAGTTAAATGGAAGACCCTCTATATAGTGAATTATTGCCATGGTGTAATAATGCGCTTGGCCATGGGAGAGTGCAGGATGGGCTTGTGTATCTGATGTTGCTGTGAAATGGAGCGGACTTGACAGTACACAACCAGCACTCCCAGAAAAGAAAAGAAATGAGTCGCTATGGATTTGGAAGAACGCTGGTGTTATAGGAGTTACATTTTGGGCTGCTAAACAAGAGATGGGCAGTTCAAGACCACCATCCGCTTCTCAGGAGAAATACAAGACTTTTCGCTTCCATGAAAAGTTAGAGTCTTGGAAACTCACAGGAACAGCTCTACCCTGTCCTGTAGAGTCAGTATCAGCTATAGTCAGCTTGATGGCAGTGAGTTTATATATTTAGGGGCCAGATGGGTAGTTCACTGCTGAAGTTCTCCTCTTTCACACGGTAGACCTGGATTTGATTCTCAGCAAGTGCACCTTACACATGGCCATCTTTCAGGCTTGCATGCTGAGGAGTTTCTGAAGAGTTCGAAGACTCAAGGAGATTAGGAAGATAGAACTGGTCATTTCATTCAGCCAATAACCCCCCCCCAAAAAAAAGCCTGATCTACAAGATAAAACCAAATCCATTGCCATCAAGTCAATTCTGACTCATCAGCAATGCTACATAGTATTTGCTATATAGTCTTTCTAGGAGAGGTCAGCCTCATCTTTCATCCAAGCAACAGCAAGTGGGCTTGAACTATCAACTTCATGGCTAGTGGTCCAGTTCTCAGCAGCACCTTCAGAGTTCCTTACCATCTGAGGGAGAAAGAGTTTGATTAGGTACTTCAGAAGGCTGAAATTGGCTTTGAAAATCCAACTGCATACACTTTACAAGATTCTGACAAGAATGAGGACCCTGAATGACAGAGGGCAACAGTACTGGGAGAGACACAAGATGTGGTAGATTGTGCGAGATAATTGTTTCCTGCCTTTCTCTGTTAGAATCAGAAACTTCTTTTGACATCCACATGTTTGTCAGAGGGATAGACCAATAGACCACTGGACACAAGACCAGTGACGTGCCCCATCGGACCTTGAATCACATCACATGATTTCACTTTTACTTTGACCCTTCCCCATCCCCCAACCCCTGACCTGGAACAGGGACTGCTTGCTTCTCCAACCTGGTCCAGAATGAAGACAGTCTACAGCACCACTGAACCCAATCTGACTTCGAAAAGATTATGATCAAGAAATGTGCTTTGTATCGCCCCAAGATAGTGGGGATTCTTTGACCCTAGCGTAATTGGTGGAAAATACAGCAAGCACAAACAACCCAAAGAAAGCTGGTACAAAGCAAGACAATGATAAGGTGCAACTACTTTTCTCTTTTGTCGTGAGACCAGCGCTGGAGGATGGCCTTACTGAAGATCTTGATCAAAGATTCCATAGGATTCTGCTGAAAAGGAGTAAGAATATTGGACAGAACTTAAAATTCTCTTGAAATCCAGGCTTGCTGGAGCCTCTGGAGCTAGATGAATACCCCAAATGATCACCCTGACATTCATGCTCAGTGAGCATTAATCCACAAACACTTCCTGAAATCATTCTAAAACCAAATTGTTTCCTTGAGTGGGTGAAGAATATCTACCTTGTGTCCTATGGACTCTGAAGAAATGCTTCTGGGGAATTGACAACAGCAACCTAAACAAGATCAGAAACGTAGGGAACAGTTTATTCCAGCAGTTCTCAACCTGTGGGTTGTGACCCCTTTGAGGGTTGAAGACCCTTTTCACAGGGGGTGTCCAATTCATAATAGCAGGAAAATTTCAGTTAGGAAGTAACAACGAAAATAATTTTATGGTTGGGGGTCACCACAACATGAGGAACAGTATGAAAGTGGCACGCCATTCGGGAGGTGGAAAACCACTGGTTTACTCTTCCCTGTGTGGTTGCAATAAATCACAATCAATCTGATGGCAGTGAGGGTCTCAAAAACTTCACAAAAAAATGAAATGAAGAAATGATAGAATTTCCTCACAAGACTTCTGAGATTTCCTTGCATCTCGATACATCTATATTTGCAGTATGTGTGTGTACATAATTCAGCAGATGGGCCCACGGTCATGAAAATCCTTTACTCACAATGAAATGCCTCCCAGGGCTGAGGTAGCTAAGGGGCTTGAGAGCGAGAATAGAGACCATGGTATTGGTAGACATCTAGATCAACCAGCACAACATAATCCATAAAGACAAGGTTCTACATGCTCCTTTCATGAGCAGCGCCTATGATCTTCAAAAGCTTGTGAGCAGCCATCTGAGGTGATTATGGAAAACAGATGCAGTCTCTGGTTTCTTTTGCTTGGGAGAAAAGAAGAGTGAAGAAAACCAAAGACTCAAGAAAGGACACATAGCACCGACTCTACTGACATGAGGCCAGAGCTAGAGGGCACCTGGCTCCCCCTCTGACCATTCTGATCAGAATGCAATACTAGACGGAGGGGAAGCAAAAGGTAAGACAAAATTAAAATTGCTAAAATAACCAGAATTCCTGGTCCAATAGAGACTTACCACCCCCAAGCCTAAGACCCTTTGATCGCTTTCTAAGGAAGATCTGAAACCAGTGCTGGGGATGACCTTTCAGCCAGAGCAAAGGCGGGCCTATCAAGTGACCAATGGCCCCCAGGGAGCCTGGCTCCTCAGGGCAGTCAGCTCAAATAGAAGACCAAAAGGGCACCTCAGTGCCCAAGCAATGAAGTTAATGAATCAGGAAGGAGCAGGGACTGGAAACAACGAGGGAATGGGGAAAACCCTGATCCATTGGGACATTACAAGCCATGGGTCAGAACCATCTATGTAAATTGCTGAATGAGAAACATATTTGCTTTGCAAACTTTTCCCTGGACCAGACTAAAATATTAAAACTAAATAACATGATATTGAGATTCAGCAATCTTGCAGTCTTCAGCACAGTGAGGCAAGTTGGAGGTGCTGTAGTGATCATCCAAGTCAGGATAACAGTCAGGGCAGTGGGAGAAAAAGCAGGCTTTCTACTCCCTGGAGAGTCAGCATCTTGTACCAGGGGGTCGGGTGTACCCTCCCCCAAAAGGTCATCCTGTGTCGGAGGAGACTTGATGACAGTTGAATTTTGAGTTTGCATAATTGTCAGACCAGTTCTAAACCATAGACCAGTCTTATTTATTAGTGAGTATCACAATGATGCAGGACCCTCTTGTCAGTGTCCTTGCCTTAAGTAATTCTTAGTTAAAATAGAACCTTAGTTCACCAAATTGATTTTAAGAAAATTGTTTGTTTGTTCATTTAAAAAAAAGGTGCATGTAAAGGAAGAGCAGAAAGGCTCGATGAAATCGGGCATCCATGTCACCAACCACTCCTGACATAACACACCCTGCAGGCACTGTCCCGGCGTGGATCAAAGTCAGATCTCTGGGAATTGTACCCACTTGATCTCTCTGTAAATAGAGGAGGATCCACACTTAGCACAGAAAGAAACCATCAACATAAGAGGGGGTTTTGCACCTTCTTCATAAAGCAGCTTAGTTCTTCTCAATGAACTTGGAATTGAGAATGAATTTGGCAGCCCTCTGATTGTCTCAGAAGAGACAGCGCCTGATCGCTGGGGCCTCCTCCCTCTTTTCTTCTGTCCCAGCTCTCCTCTTTCCTTCCAGGTAACTTCCAGGTGGAGAGATGCTCCTGCTATAATTAGGATAAATATGTATCTCGGATCCTTCTAGAAGGGTCGTTTCTGATGTAATTGCTTTGACCTGCCACTATTTTTAGTAGAGAGGACTGTTATTGGTTTGTTGGGGTTTTGTTCTTCTTTATGACTCTAGAATGAGGCTTCCTGCTCCCACAAAGTGCCACGGTTCAGAACCCACGGGGCGGGGGGAGGGAGAGTTAGTTCTATTCTGTCCTACAGGGTTGCCGCCAGTCAGAATGGGCTTGACGGCAAGGAGTTTGGTGTTTGGAGTGTTCTCAGAAGTTTATTAGTATCGATGGAGAAAACCAAATACGGCAGCCAAGTCAGATTCCCTGCGGCTTTTACAGTCTGTGTGGAAACCTGTGCTGCAAAGACAAAGAATAGCAGTGGCTTCAAGATCATTGTCACGGGCCATGCCAACGTAGAGTCCTGGAGGCCTAGAGGGCCAGACAATAAGCTGCTACCCACAAGGTCTGAGTTCAGACCCAGGGGCTGTTCTGCAGGAGATGGATGAGGCTGTCGAGTCACTTAAAAAGTCACAGAAACCCTAAGTAGCAGCCCTGCTCTGCACTATGGAGTCACATAAGTTGGACTTGACTTGATGGTGACTTTTGACTGAGATGCCCACTCCATGCTTCCCACCCAGATGTACTGAAAATGCCCTGCTGTAGGCCAAGGCAAGACAGTCACCTTCACAGAAACATCCCAGACCAGCGAGAAAAGAATTTAAGCAAAAGGATGAATGAAGCCTTCCAAGGGGCACTTGTGTATCTTAGCTCTGAAATCAGCCAAGAAAGCTTTTCTGTATCCTGAGTCACTCGGCAATCTCCCCTCAGTGCCCTTTGCTGTGTGACAGAAGGGGCGGAGTTCCAGGGAATTCAAGTGGAGACAGCTTTTGATGACCGTCTCTCTGCCTGTCAGCTCTCACTGCCAAATACACCATGGTCAGAACATCACAAACTCTCAGTAACTGGCTTTGAAATAAATGGATTAAAATAAAAAAGTTGCTATTCCAAACAATTAAAACAAACAAACAAAACCGTTGTGTTAGTCTGGGTAGACTAGAGGAACAAACTTCATAGACATGTATATGGAAATAAGTGAAAGATTTATATACAAGAGGAACAGTACATTGAGAAAACATCCCAGCCAGTCCAGTTCAAAGTCATAAGTCCAATATTAACCCATATGCCCAAAATCAGTCTATAAAGTCTCCTTCTGACTCGCAAAGTCACAGGTCAGTGGATGCAGAATCCTGGCACTGGCAGGGGTCTCCACATGGCTCCTCGCTTCCAGGGCTCAGGGTCCATCAACAGCATCCCATGGTGGCAGAAGCAACTCATCACTGGCAGAGGTCTCCATGTGGCCACCCCAGCTTCAGAGGTCTTGCTCCATCAGAGAAAAGCCATGTGGTCCCTCTGCTGGCTCCTCCAGCCTCTCAGATGCTGCCATCTTGTCTTGTCCATGATTCATCATCTCTCAGGCTAACTCCCAACAACTAGGGAAGATAGCTTCTCATCTTCATGAGGGAAATATTGCAAGATTTCCCAGAACTCTCAGGAGAAAGCCATGCCCACACAGAGGCCTCATTGGCTACTCAATGGCTTTCTCCAGATTAACAGACAAGTAACCACCCCAACATCTCAATCATGAAATTAACATAAGCACATGACTGCCACAAACCTAGGCTGTTTCAGTGACCCCGTAGGACACACCAGAATGGGCCATGTCGGGTCCCCAAGCTGCACACCTTTAAGAAAGCAGACTGCCTGACATTTCCCCCATGTAGCTGCTGGTGAATTCAAGCTACTGAGCTTTCCCTTTAAAGCTCCATGATGAATCCGCCATGCAACCGGGACTCTATCAATTGCTCAATCTGAGCAGCTGTGGAAGGTTTGGACCAGAGCATTTTAGGAGCTCTGGGGGTTGTTAGACCATGGCTTCCACAGCCATCAGTCTCCTATCCTGACTTGTCCCTCTACCTGGTTGGTGTCTTGTTTCCCCTCTCAAGCACCCTGTGAGAAGGCTGCACTGCAGAAGAATGTAAGAAAACATCACTCAGACCAGATGAAAGCTTTTGATCACATGCACAAGTTCAGTGCTTGAGAGTTGTGTCCTTGTGAGCTGACAAAAGCCTCTCCTGGTATCTGTCAAGAATCCCTTAGAATGGGGAGAGTGCTAAACCCTGATTGCATCTTTCTACCACAGAAAGGCAATCATTCTTGGGGAACTATTACAAAGGCTCTTTTTATCTTGAGTACTTAAGTGTTCTAACAGCTGATTCCCATCTCCACAACACACCCACACATACCACACACATAAAGTACACTGGCGTCTCAAGCACCTTGATTCCTACTTCCTTCTAAAGAACTGCCCTTTGTTCAATGGTGCATATTCTCCTGAGACAAAAGCTCACCCTGTTAGCCCAGTGGTTCTCAACCCTGGGGTCATGACCCTTTTTGGGACCAAAGGAAACTTCTCTGGGGCTGCCTAAGACCATCAGAAAACACATATTTTCAATGGTCTTCAAAACCAAAACACGGCACTTCTATCCATCTCCTGATGGGTCTGCCCACATGCAGATATGCTCACATATGAGAACGCAGTGTGAAGACTCATACCCATGTTTACATCATGCTTCAACACAAAATTTCATTTATTTGTAATCAGAAATAAGTATTTCACACTATATAATTACATATTGCTTTCGTGATTAACCACTATGCTTTAATTATATTCTGTTTGTAACCTTGAAAATACATCTTGTATATCAGATAATTTACATGATGATTCTTCACAGTAGCAAACTTGCAGTTATGAAGTAGCAACAAAAGTAAATTTTATGGTGAGGAGTCACCACTAACCATAGTGGTGGTTACTGTATGAAGGTGGTTACTGATGAGGAACTGTATGAAAGGGTCACGGAAATAGGACAGTTGAGAACCACTGTGTTAGATTGTCACGTCAACTGCTGCTATTCCCCAACTCACTGCTAGATTAAAGAAGCCAAGTTATTATCTGAATACAAATGCATAAAACAGCAGGTGACTCATTCTCTTGGCTCTAAGTCAAGCTCTTCGCAGATCCCATGCTTAGGTTTATAGAAAGTAAATAGTGATTGCATATTTATCACATGTAGAAGCATATAGGCTATGGGTATAAAGGCCACGCTTATGGAGAGAAAGATTAAAAAAAGATGAATAAGACAGGCCTTTTCAAATGGGCATTCTTCCCTTTCCTCATCGAAGATTTCCTTTGAATTATAAAAAACTAGCACTGCCACATAGAGGTGTATGTTGAGAGCTCAGATTATTCAGCCATTATTCAGCCATTATTCAGCCATTTCAAGACTGGAGTCTTGAAAGCGTAGAAGCCATTGTTGAAGGTGTAATTCTCAGTCTCTGACTATTCCAAATGAAGAAAAAGGAAGAAGATCAAAGACATACAGAAAAGTCTAAAGCACTAATGGACCGTGTGAACCACAGCCTCGGCTAGTTTGAACCAGAGGAACTACATGGTGCCCAGCCACCATGACCCACCTATCTGGTTTAGTTCTTGGTAGAATATCCAGGACAGAGTGAGGAGGACAATGTTGAACAAAATCCTGGGGTGACTGTGATTACTAGTCTAATAGAGACTAGTGGAATCCCTGAAAATCTGTCTTTCAAACCTGGAATTGGACCCACTTCCAGAGATCTCCTTTCAGCCAAACCACAGGTCAGTCTATAATGAAAACAGGAGCACTGGGAGGACTGTGCTTCTCAAGAATTTGCCAGATGGAAACAAAAAGGCAGCCTGTGACCCAAACCAAAGCTCAGCAGGCAAGACAGGAGTGGAAAGGAGAAGGTACGGACAGGGGAACACAAGGATGAAGTGGGAAGAGTACTGTATTGAGTGTATTGGTGCTAAGGTCACACAATAAAAAGTGTATAAATTGAGAAAATAATTTTCTCTGTAAACTTTTGCCTAAGCAATAAAATGTTTCATACATACAACCCTATAAGACAGGGTTGAGAACTGTCCCATTGGGTGTCTAGGGCCGTAAATCTAGCCCTGATGGCATTAGCAAGAATTGGGATACTAACTGGGGGATTTACAGTAAGATGCTACCAGCTACTCTGTAGGAAAAAAATGAAACTCTCTGCTCTTTGAAGATTTATTTTTTGTTTACTCATTTCATATACCTTTTATTAACAGTGTAAATGGCCAAATGAAATAAACAGGACGCAAAATTGACTACCACTATAGAAAGAATCTGTAGAGAAGCTTCATATATTCAGTTGGAATGAGGCAAGGAGTTCAATTCAGAACAGAACACTCACTGCTTGTATGAAAGTTCAAGTAGAAGTATAAGGAACTATATGTGAAGCATATGTGAACTTAGTACAGCACATGTGAACTCAGAGAGCCCATCTCCCAATGGAACATGAATGACAGAAGACAAGTAATGGCATAGTCCCAACTAGCTTTTCTTTTCCTTTTCTTTTTTTTTTTTAAATCAAAGTTTCTATGAGAAGTCCTAAAAAGAGATTGTGGACAGAATTTTTAATTCTCATGGTATCTAGCCTTTCTGAAGTATCAAGATTGAAATGACCTACCCCCAAATATTTCCCTGAAGTAATCTTTGAAGCATAAATGTTGAGATGCAATTTACTTCTGTTCTGTTCATTAGGACTGCTGTGTGTAGGAACTGAATCGCTGGACCAGGTGTGTGTGTGTGTGTGTGTGTGTGTGTGTGTGACAGAAAGAGAGGTTGATTCCAGAAATGCTATGCCCAATATGACTTTCAGTTAACTGATTGAATCTGCCCTAAATTTCTGAGCATCAACTGTTCATGGCAACTATTTCTTTTCTCACGTTTATTAGCTTCTAAGTCTCATGCTAGGATCTAGATTGATGATCCAATCACATCCCAGAGTCTTCCTGTGCCTTGTTGGAAAGGTCCAATGACAGAAACTCATTGTTGTCCAATCTGGTTGACTCATGCCAACCCTATAGAAAAGAGTTTAGACATAACCCGATAGTTCCAGGGCCAGGAACCCTTCCAGCAGCAGTCTGTCCTAGCTTTCTTCTATGGAAACGCTGGTGGCTTTGAATCACCAACCTTTTGATTAGCTGCCAAGCACTTTAACTCTCAGAGCTCCTCCAATACCATGTGCCCAAATCCACTGTCATTGCGTCAATTCCAGCTCATAACCACCCTCTCGAACAGTCTAACTGCCTCAGAGGATTTCCCAGGTTCAGCATCTCTGCAGAAACAGACTGCTTCCGCAAACCGACATTTTCATTGGCAACGAAGTGTTTTAACTAATGCAACACTAGGCTAAAACCTTGCACAAAATAGGAAGGACGTAAAGAGAAAAGACACCTTGTTCGTACAGGGGTCTTGGAGCTAAGTTGAGCAGGATATATTCAGACCAACCTTCCAGGAAGACTAAGAGGGTTGGGTGAAGGAACCCTGGGGTGTATTGGGTAATCCAGTGGACTAATAGCCACAAGGTCAGCAGTTTGAACCCACCAGCTACTTTGGGAGAAAGATGAGACTTTCTACTCCCATAAAGCCTTGGAGTTGGAAAACCCACAGGGCCAGTTCTCCCAGGTCCATATGGTTCCTGTGTGCCAGAACCAACTTGAAGGCAGTGAGCTTGGTTTTAGTGGATGTGAGGTGAGTGCGGCTTTGTCAGAAGGTCAAGCCGGGGCCATTCTCGGAAGAGAGGCTCTCACCAGTCCTTATGTAGACAACGACTTGCTGCCTCCTCTCACTTGATCATTGCTACAAGTCTGGATTCAGGGCTAACCAGACTGGATTCCCACCCATCATGAGGATGGCATGGCACCAGGCAGCAGTATCTTTGGCTGTGTCTGGGGGCTATCTCAAGTGAGGGCCAGCTCCAGGGCAGCTCAGAATAATGGAAGCCCCTTCTGTCGACTGAAGCAAGAATTCAAGCGGTAACTGGACCCTTTCCATCGTATTGAACACAAGATGAGAGAAAAACAAGTCCATGAGATGCCCACCAACCCCGGGGGAAAAACATGGGTGGAGCCCTGAGAGCACAAGTAGCTGCCAATTTTCAGGAAAGTAAAACTCAAAACATTGATTCTGACTCAGTGCCCCAACAGGACAGGGTAGAACTGAAATGGTGGATTTCTGAAACACCCGGTCTTTATGGGAGTAGGAGCCTCATCTTCCTCCCTCAGAGCAGTGGGTGCTTCTAACCTTGAGCTTAGCAACCCAAGGTGTAGCTCACTACTCCACCAGGGCTTGTTCAAAATGTACAGCCTTATCAAAATGTCTGACATTTTAATAGCGCTATAAATTTTAAAGGGTGATAAAACACATCCTTTATAACCTTTAAGCAAGATGGGGAGAACTTTTTCTTTTCTCACTAGGTGTGTATTTAAGAAAACAGCTAACATGTATGAATACCACATGTATCACCACAACATAGTGAATCTGGACAGGAAGTAAGGACAGATCAATGTAGAAATCACTGTTTTTGCAGTTTCACCATGTAAGGCTTTTCAGAAACAAGAGAGGCGCAAGATTTTAATTAATGGGTTTTATTAAGGGAAACAAGGTTTAGAGAGAATGGGAGATCAAAGGAGGTGAGGTGAAAGGAATTTAGGATACTCTTATAGAGGAAAGTTATAACCAGCACTTTGCCTGAAGCCAGAGAACTAGCCAAACGAGAGAGAGAGAGAGAGAGAGAGAGAGAGAGAGAGAGAGAGAGAGAGAGCTGATAGAGACCATAAGAGAACAACAGAAAAGGAGAGTGAAAGCAGACCCATTCTGGAGTAAAATGACTAATGAAAGCTAAAACCAATGACAAGTATTTCTGTGCAAAGTTGATCTTGCCTTCATCTCGAGATAGAGTAAGGGGGAATCCATATGGTGCCATCTTAAATTACGCTGACTTTTGTTGTTGACATATTTTCTGAAGATGTGCTGAGTTTTTGTTAAACTGTTTTCAACTGAAGCTGATTTGGGGTCCTTTAACTTTCACGGAATCATCCATGGTCAAAATTAAGTAAGAACAAGTCTGAATCTGATCACTTAGTCATTGAGTATTTACGCATCTGCTGTGTGAAGATCTCTGTTTTGAATCAAAGAATTCTTGAGGTGACTGGAAGACATGGAGGGAAATTCCAGAGGAAGACGGCCACTAGTTTGGGTGTGCTTCTCTATGTCACAATCCCTGCTTTCATGGGAGCAAGCATGTCACAGTGGTCGGAGTGTTCAGTGTAACCATGAGGTGCGGGGTTGGAATCCACCAGCCTCCTCAAGGGAGGAAGGTGAGCTAGAAAAGGGCGGTTTCAGAGAACCTGTTAGACTACAAGAACCGCAAACTCATCATCTTCCTGACTCATCATCATCTTGCGAGCAGAACTGGTGTTTCTAAGACTAAATCTTTGCAAGAGTTGACAGACTCTTCCTTCTCCCAAGAAGCAATCAGTGGCCTCAAACTGTTGGCCTTGTGATTAGCAGCTCAAAGACATAATCCACTCTTGCCTTCAAAGCTCTATCAGGTAGTTTTATTCTGTCCTCCAGAGACTAGTTGAAATAGTCTCAAAGGCAGTAGTTAGGGAGTTTTTGCGTGGGGGTTATCCCTGATGGCCATGCCGTCAAGTCAATAAGTCCATGACTCACCTTCCATCGTGGACTTAATCTCTCTACCGTTTTTCTTGTCATTCCCAAGCAGCCTTCAATTCTGTGTTCCTTTGGGAGATCACCAGTTTTCTTTCACATGACTCTATTACAATTAGGGAGCTGCAAAAAAATTGTGGAGAAGAAATGAAGAAATGAGTATTAAAGATAGAAGGGAATTTTTCCTGTGAGCTTTCAAAATTCCTTTGTATAATGAAGTTTTCTGCAGGGAATAAATTGTTGGCTGAAATAAGAATTTGATGATAACTGCAAGTGCCCAGAAAACATCTTAATGCAAAAGCACTGGTTTCACAAAGAGGAAACGTCTGTAGAACTTTTCTTTGTCATCATTACTCCATAAAGAAGTTGATTCTTTTCATACTCTGTAGAGACAGAGAAAGAAGTTTGAAGGAGAAAACAAAATACAGAAGGCACTAAGTCTACGTCTTCCCCCTTTTTAAGGCAATAGATTCAGATAATTGCATTTCTATTTAATCTCCACATTTAATCATTATGGTGAGAGAGGGAAAGTAATTCAGAGAAAAGCACTAATTAAATAATGATTGAACAAAACACTAAAAAGAGAGTAAAAAGCTTCAATATATAAAGTTTTTCTAAACAAGAACAAATAAAAACATTGCTGTGATGATTTGAAAGGGAATACCAAGAATAGACAAAAAAATCCTGCATCACAAAATCCAACTTAGAGAGAGCAAAGCTGGAGGTAAAATATGTAGCCTGAAAAAGGTGAACACTTTTGATACAAAGGACTAGGGACGACCAAATTGAACCAAATTTGGGGAAGTCGTGGATCGCATTGCTGGAGGGTTGCTTTTCAGTGTGTCATGTGACGTCAAGGTGCCCCTTCACTTTGACTAGAATGTCATTCCCACTGCCCTGGTAATGCTTATAAGCCCTGCCATCTTCTCACCAACTTGCCCAGATTGCTCATTTGTCTTTCTTGTTCTTCCTTCCTTCCTTTCTTTCTCTCTCTTTCTCTCTCTCACACACTTACTCTTGCACAGGAGCACACACACACACACACACACACACACACATTTCTGAAATGGTTTGCAGGCTCCCAGGTGGTTCCCCGTTACCCGTGTGCATTACCCTGGCTGCTTCTGTTTGCAGCTCCTGCATCTTTTCAATACTGACAGTGATGTAGGAGAAGTCCTCCCTGGCCCCTATCCTTTCAGAATTCTACTGGAGGAAGCCACCTTTCCCTTTCACTCTTGCACAGAAGCCCCCACTTCATAGCTGTTTCCCGGGTCTCATGAAAGCCCAGGTGGAAGAGTTTGCAGGAGGAGTAACACACCCTCTAAACCGCAGGGCCTCTGCTGACTTAGGGTAAGAGGCTTCAATAGTTTATTTTAAAATGGAACTAAAGCTAGAGACAACTTCTCTATGGACTTTTGAAGTCCTCTTGGCACAAAGGGTGCTTTGGTCTAAGGGACGTTTTCTCTTTACCCCAATTACAAGATATGTATTTGTCTCAGGGCTAGAGCCCTGGAAATCATTCAAGAAGACTTCGGAGATGTTATGAGGTTCAATATCAGACCCCTTCAGTAGAGCAAATATCACAGTACCTATACCGGTGAAATTGACACGATTCTGTACTGCGTGTTAGTGGGTGTTCACTGATGTGTGAAAAGGGTTGAAGCTGTTGTGAGAAAGAGTCACCTGAGAGAGCTCAAAAGGAAAAAAAATGTTAATTTTAAAAAAGTATTCTGAATGTCCCAGAAGCAAAATCACTCAAGCCCAACTAAAGTCACTGCTATTGATGTCAACTGAGGGAGACCCTATAGGACAGGGTAGAGCTGCCCCCTGGGTTTTCTGAGACAGTAACTCTTCAGGTGATGCACCAAGCCCCATCTCTTTCTCTTCCATGGGGGAGCTGGTGATTTCAAACTGCTGACCTTGTGGTTAGCAGCCCAGTGTCTAGCCACTACATTGCCGGGGCACCTCTCAAGCAAGATTCACAAGTACTCATAAATAACAGAGTATTTTTAACATGACATGGAACAATGTCTGATCTCCTCAGGTTCTAGAAACGAATGGAATCCAACTCAAGATCAAGCCAAGGCTGATTCTTCGGCGGGGAGGGGAGCGGTGTCAAAAATGCTATCACTGCCCACCTTGCATTGTCCATTTTGATGCCAGTCAACCCTCTGCATCTCAGTTGGGATCAATGATCTGTAATGACCACATAGGACTGAAACAATGCTCATAACTAAGGGGTTAAAAAAAACCTCACTATCATAAAGTCAATGTTGATCCACAACAATCTCCCATGGTTTTTCTCAGACTGCAACGGTTTATGTGAGTGGATAGTCCAGTCTGTCTCCTGCGAAGCAGCTGATGCTTTTGAACTGCCAACCATGTGGACCACAGCCCAATGTGTAAGGAAGACATCACCAAAGTGATGCAGGTTATAATTCAAGCTGCAGTTCATGGAGTCAGGAGCACCTCTCTCTGGTCTACATCCTCTTACCCATAAGGCCCCTTGACCTCTTCTCTGCCCTGGCAATGTTCAAACTTCCTTTACCCCTTACTGGACAATGCCCAAAGGAACCCCCCCCCCTCTTCCATATGACTCAGGTCTAAGGTAGTGGGTTCTAGCTCTTGGGTCATCAAGCTTAGCTTCCCCAGTTAAGTCCCTGGAGAGACTCCATTCCACAAGTGAGCCTTTGGCCCAGAGACACCACCCTGACTTGTCTCTTTAGTGGGGATGTCCACAACTCTGTCTCAGGACTCTTGGTTCTGCTGCCGGTTGCTCCTTCTCACACCTCCAGGTCCAGGGTTGAGGTAATTGGGTGCCAGAGATCTTGGGGTTTTAAAGGAATGCTCCTCTCCTGCCTTCTGTTTTCTTGATGGTTGTGAGATTCCCCTAGCCCTGTTTCTGACATGCCTCATTTTAAACCTACTGGGATGGCAAACGGCCCAATCCCATCAGTAGCTCTCACTCTATCTTATTGGTTGGGAGCTAGATGATGGTCAGAAGAGGCATATAAAGAACATTGCCACTCCACAG
>PVJH01015220.1:0-54328 GCA_004026705.1 Nesogale talazaci
TTTTTTTTTTCTTGTCTTGTACTGACCAATGTCTCCCTTCACCCAATTTTCTACTGTCTGTTCCCCTGGAAGGAGGTTATAGACAGTTCCTTATAATCAGTTTTCCCTTATCCTCCTGGTATCACTTTTTTCATTGTTGGTCCTAAGGAGTTTATCTGTCTTGGATTCCCTGTGTTTCCAGCTCTTATCTGTACCTGTGTACATGCTCTGGTCTAGCATGATGTAAGGTAGAATTGGGGTCATGAGGGTTGGGGATAGGGGGTGGGAAGCATTAAAAAACTAGAGGAAAATTGTGTGTTTTGCCAATGCTATACTGTACCCCAATTGGCTCATCTTTTCCTTGTCCCCCATCTGAACTTGAACTCATTTTCTAATGGTACTTGCCAAGCAGGTCGGGTTGCTTCTGAGTCCACAACCGTGCCGAGAGGTGGGTTCTGCAGAGTGTGATTCCTTTCTGTGAAGAAGCGGGGTATGCACTTCTTCCTCACCACGACCACTGAGAGTCTGGAGCTTGGGGAAAGAGAAGCCACACAGAAGATGAAAACCCACACCACATTGTGCCGTTCTAGCTATTCGTGTTTTGGCTTTTTTTTTTTTTAGGAACTCTTTAATAAAATAGAAAAAAATGTAAAGACTTGTAAAATAAAGATGAAAATTTATTTACAATTCTTTTTGCTCCCAGACATATAATTTTTTAAATTTCTTCATTTGTTAGGAAAGGCTTGAAACCATCACGGGCCTGTCTGTATCATTTGAATGGGGGGAGCTGAGCAACAGTTCATGGGCTTTCATGAGTACTTCTGAAGAGACTTTCCACAGATAACTATGGAGACGTTCTGTTTCATTTGCCATTGGGATCATCACTCCATTTCCACTTTCATTTTTCCTTTCAACGTTATTTCTGAGTAGTGGTGGAAGAATCACTAATACCCCTGACTTCTCAAATCTTCCCTCTTGAATTAAACAAAACTTACCTGGCTAGATGAATGGATGGACCAAGTGTACACTTTGGTTAAGTGAGGAGTGACTCGGTGTTACAGGTCACCATTTGGAAAAGTTGTGGCCAAAACCAACTGCAAGGGGGCTTCAAGTCGTCGGTACACACAGAGAGAGGAAAGATAAGCCAGTGTAACAGGACAGAAAACCCAGAAATAGGCATATCCTCTCACAGGCAACCGATCTTCAGCAAAGGGCAAAGAAACATTAAATGGGAAAGAGAAAGTCTCTTCAACAAATGGTGGCAAAATCGTGTTTCCAGGAGAATGAAACAGGACTCTAACCCTAACCCTAACCCTCCCCCGCCTCACGTACAAAAACCAACTGAAGAGGGATCAAAAGCCTAAATGTAAGTCCTAGAGCTATAAAGAAAAACAGGGAGAAATTTAAGGGCTCTTGTGCAGGACACAGACATACTATCCAATGTAACCAAGGAAATGCACACAGAGGACAGAACAGACTAAAAATAAGACTTTGACGTGCATCAGAAAAGGAAAAAGAAGGCTCACAGACTGGGTAAAAATATTTGCAACAACACAATGGACGTGAGACGATTCTTCAAATTCAATCAAATATGGCACTATCTCATAAAAGCAAAAGCAATAATCCAATTAAAAATGGACAAGAGACATGAACAGATGGCTCGCACCGAAAGTGACTAACAAACACATGCAACAATACTTCTGGTCACTAGTCACCATGAAGATTTAAACCAAAACAATGATGAGATGTCACTTACCATCAATGACAAATTAAAAACAAAACCAAGAAAACAGCAAAGGCCAGACAGATTGCAGACATATTGGAACCCCCCGACACTGCGGTGGTTGAGCCTGTAGACATGTCCAAGCTCCGAGGGAAAAGATAGGACGCGACCAAAGCACCTGGGAGTACAGTGGCACAGTGGTTATCGAACGAGGGGAAGTTGTATGTTTTCGTTGGTGCTATCGTGCAGCCTGACTGGCTCAGCGTGACAGTTTCAGAAACTCACAGGGCAGCTCGAGCCTATCCCAGAGGGTGGCTGTTCGTCAGCATCCCCCTGATGGCCCTGAGTTTGGTTTCTGGTTTATTGAACTCCCACTCCTCTTGAAGAGCCCCAACAGCGACAGCCTTAGCTCCTTCGTGGCTCCTGCCTGGGATGCTTTGCCAGATGGTGGCACCATCCTCTTAGGCCAAACTGTGTGCCCTGCTTGGAATAAAATATCTTCCAAATACTGAAAGGTCCCAACTTCAGATGCTCATTCTCTACCATTTTCCATTTCTGAAACAGCTCCCCGCCGTCCTTTCAGAGTCCCTTACAGGTAGAGACATGACAAGGGAGCTGAGCGGTGTGTGTGTGTGTGTGTGTGTGTGTGTCATGAGCGGATCCACACCTGTCTCCACTTTCACACACCAGCTGTTCAGACCTGGCCATGGACGCACCCACACATGAGTGTCCCCAGCTGGGGCAAAACAGTTCTCCTGCCCAGCTGGCAGTATTCGCAAGGTTACAGGTTCTATTCCGCCCAGAGTGGCCTTGAGAGAAAGTCCTGGTAAGCGATTTCCAAATACATCCCTCACTGCAAATCCTGGGGGACAGAGCTCTCCTCGGTCACCTTGGGTTGACTTCATGGCAGGGGGGTGGTCCCTGCACACCTGTGTCTGTGATTCAGAGGCTCTGTCCCAGGTGCTTGTTGGACCACAATGTCCAACCACAGCTTGGTTGGTTGGTTGTTTCCGTGACCTGTTATTATGTATGACATGCCTCCACCCATCGGCTGTCCTGCCAGCCTCCGGCTGAGTCTGTTTCAGAGCCCCTGCCTCTTTTGAGGAAACCCTACTCAGGCCTCATGAGTGGTCCCACCCAGGCTCGCGATTTTATGCTCTTCCGACTGCCCAGAGCTCTGCTGGTACACTGGTCTCCATACTTGGATGCTAACCAAAAGGCTGTCGGCTTGAACCCGCCAGCTCTCCCTAGGAAGATAGAGTGGCCTTCTTCTCTGTGATGACGACAGTCGAGGAAACCCTCGAGAACTGTCTATTCTCTCCTATGGGGTCCCAAGGAGTTGAAGTCAACTTGACGGTGCACCTAACAACATGCCAACCACATGAGGTCCTGGGGTGGGACAGACAGTACCTGTGCTTGATGCGGAACCTAGAGGTGGTAGGTCAGAGGTGCCTCAAAAGAAAGGCCTGGAAATCTACTGCCAGACAATCAGCCACCGACAACCCTCGGGGCTATAGTTCTAGTCCAGCACACATGGGACCTGGTGGCTTGAAATGATGGACTCTGCAACAACTGCTTTGGTTTTTAATTTGTACTTGGCTTTCTCCAATCCAGAGAAAATCTAACTAGCTGTGCTCCCGACTTTTCAGAGAGGGGCAGATTTGCACACCAGGATAGGTCAGGGACAGCTGGGGAACGGTGTGGAGAGGAAGCTGTAATAATACCTGGCATTGGGGCTGGAGGCGCGCACACTGCTCAGCAGCTGTGGGACCTCGTAGTCCGTGAGTGCCTGCAGCTGTCCGTCCCCGAGGCCGTCGCGGTACACGATGATGCGGGCCGGCACCCTGTGGTTGTGCTTGTGCCACTTGTTGAGCGCGCCTGCAGAATGTGGTGTAAGAGGAGGATGACTCATTCAATGCCGACAGAAAATGAGCCCCCATCTATTTCAACGTATGAACAAGCTGGCGAGTAAGGGCAGAGGGGTAAGACAGAGGGGTATTTAATCTGGACCGGATCTTTGAGCATATGAAAATGAGTAACTTTAGGGAACATTTGTTCCTCAATCTCCACTAGCTGGGGAAGCAAGAAGGCTTCCATGGCATGATATCTTCTTATATTTAGCACAAGTCCTTAGTAAAATTTTTCTATTGAAACAATACATTAAAATTTAATTCATGCAGTAGACACAAAAATCCCCCAAAGCAAATTAGTACTAATTTAGTTCCTCCAAGTCTCTGATTCGGCTCAGCAGATATAACCTGGAAAGTGTTATGTCATGTTCTTCCCTAATGAGCACAAATATGAAAACATAAGAAAACAGGCCGGCTGTTCCTCTGAAAACATCTCTTCCTACTGACTCACCCACCATGATGCCAATGCTAAAAACATTTCCACCCACTCAAACCACAGAGTGCTGAAGAAGCAGGTACCAGACAGCAACTCCTACCCAATAGGAATGTTTAATAACAACTGCTCAAAAAAGAAAAAAAAAAGGCAACAGATCTCAAAATTACGTTTTACAATAAAAGAACAAGAATATGATGTGATCATTCCTTCAGAGTGTCCTATCCCACAATTCTTTTAAAAGAGCTAGCTGTCCAAGGAATTCGTTTTAGTGATAGAGCCGCTGACCACTTAGTTAGATAGCCAAAGTAAACTTCCTGCCCTCGTCAGTGTCAACCCAGAGCAACCCCCACAGGACAGGGTAGAACTGCCCCTGTGACTTTCCAAGGCTGTCCCCTCGTATGGGAGGAGAAGGCGCTGTCTTTCTCCCGCGGAGCAGCTGCTGACCTGGCACTGCTGACTTTGCGGTGAGCAGCCCAACATGTAACCATTATGCAACAGGGCTCCTGAGAATATTAGCACATACATCCCCAAACCAAACCACACCAACCTCACTGTCCTCGAGCTGATTCTGACTCACAGGAACCCTAAAGGACTGAGGAGAATTGTCCTGGGGGGGGGGTGAATGTGGGGGTGGGGAGATGTAGGGCATGGTTCCCAGACTCTCTATATATGGGAGTAGAAAGCCTTGTCTTCCTCCCTAGGAGGAGTTGGTGGTTTTGAACTGCTGACCTTTCAGTTAGCAGTCCAACTCATAATCCACGACGCTCCTCCTATCAGACACAAATGTAAAGTTTACCCAGCCTGATGCCTGGCCCGAGTGGGCACAAGGCCTTGAGACTGTCCAAGGGGTTAATGGCTGACACTGGCAGGCTTGGGGCGGCTGTTCCCACTAGCCTGGTCTGCTGTACACAGGTGGACCTTCGGAGGGCTTGGACCCTGTGAACTGGCTCTATTTTCATTACCGGTCATGAAAACTTTTAAGCAGTCTGCAACATCCGTTGTGGTTCTCTGAAGGATACAGCGGGAATACCATCTAAAGCAAGCAGAAGGCAATAGTCAACTTCCACACCAGATACATTGGCTCTTTTTTTTTTTTTACATTGGCTCTTAATAAATGAAGAAGTAGACATTATGTACACAATGAATGGTCATGATTTTGTACATGCCATATGAACAAAATTTAAATTGTAATTTAAAAGTTCCCCCTCCACCTACAAAAGGAAATTGTATTAAAGAGGAGAAGCTGAAGCACATGGCTGGCCTTCAACATCTGTAGACCTCTCTGCTTTCATCCTGGCTGGTCTAGCAATCAGCTCCATGACTTGGCAAGGATCCCTGGGTGAAAGTGTTGAAACCCTCACTGCTGACCCCGAACTGGCCTCGTTCAAACCCCCCAATAGCTGGGTATGAGAAGAAGGCCGCACACTCTGGTGTTGTGCAGAGGACGGTCTGGGAACCTCACAGGGCAGTTCCACTCCATCCCGGAGGGTCAGAATCCATCCACAGCGATGAACTCCCATCTAAGGTGGCATTGCTGTGTGGAGCTAAGCCTCAGATTTCTCATCGATAACAAGGAGCTTGACAAGCTAGTAGCTACCTGACAGGGTTGTTGTGGAGATTCAAGCAAATAACATGTGTTAATAGAAAGCCTGAATTTTTCCTTTGAAGCAGCTGATGCAGTGGTAAGCAGCTCCATGTCTAGCCCACTACGCCACCAGCGCATCTATGGAACAGAGCAAAGGCTCTGAAAGACCACTATAGTAATATTAAATATATATACTGATTTAGCCATTGATCTTCCAGTTTGGAAATATTCAAGCACCTATTTCCATCTCTAGTCATTCCAGCCTTTTACGCTGGACACTTTGGCGTAATTAATGTATTTAGAGTTCAGAAGCAAACTGTCTTTCTCAAAGTCATCAAGTAATTAAACGTATTTAAGGGGAGAGTGACTACACAATCGTAACAGACCCAGTGTCTCTGGAACATGCAATAAATGATTGAGTTAACTGATGTCTACTATGCTGTGTATATTCTCAACAACAAAACACAATACAGACGTGGAAAGCACCCGGACGGTGCAGCTCATGATGTTGTGGTAAGAATATTATGTTGCTGCTGTTCTTAGGTGCCAGCAAGTCAGCTTCTGAGCCTAGGGACACGGGATGGTTCTGCTCCCATGCCCAAGCCCATCGATGCAGCCAGTGTGTCAATCCACGTCATCAAAGGACTTGCTCTTTTTCACTGCCCCTCACTTTATCAAACATGATGCCCTTCTCCAGAGATTGATCTCTCCGGACAACATGTCCAAAGCATGTGAGACCGTCTTGCCATCCTTGCCTCTAAGAGTACTCTGGCCTTCCTTCTTCCAACACAGATAAGATGGTCCTCTGAGCAGTCTATGGTACTTTCAATATTCTTTGCAACACCACAACTCAAATGCATCTATTCTTTGGTCTTCCCTATCCAATGTCCAGTTTCCAGATGCCTAAGGTGCAATAGAGAATACCATGGCTTGGCTTGGGGGCACCTAAGTCCTCAAAGCATCATCCTTGTTTTCAATACTCAACAGCAGTGGTTCTCAACCTTCCTAAGGCTGCAACCCTTTCATTCAGTTCCTCATGCTGTGGTGACTCCTCAACCATAAAATTATTTTCATTGCTACTTCATAACTCTCATTTTGCTACTGTTGTGAGTCAGGCGACTCCTGTGAAAGGGTGGTTCGACCCCACAAGGGGTCGCGACCCAGAGGTTGAGAACGGCTGCAGTCTAAAGAGATTTCGTGCATTTGATTCACCTAAGGAAATACATACATCTTTTCATCTCATGACTGCTGCGTCCATGAGCAGTGACTGTGGACCCCAGCCAGACAAAACCCATGACTGCTTTAATTGCTTCTCCTTTTATCCTTATGTTGGTCGTTAGGAGGATTTTGGTCTTCCTTACAGTGAATTATAGTCCATACTAAAGGATTTGATCTGCACCAGCAAGTGCTTCCAGTCCTCCTCACTTTTAGCAAACAGATTTGTGTCATTGCATACCACCGGTTCCTAATCAGCTTTTCTCCACACCTGATGCCCATTCTTCTTCATGCAGTTACACTTCTCTGATGAGTTGCTTAGCATATAGACTGAACAAGTTTAGGGAGAGGCTACATCTCTGGTGCAGATCTCTTGACTTTAATCCATGCAGTATCTCCTTGTTCTATTCACATTCCATGTACATCAGGGGTGCTAAGTACTTTGATTGCGATCTATTAGTCAATCACAATTGTGGTGTAAGCAGATTGCATGGCATTAAAAAAACAGACGTCAGTCTAGCATCAATCTCGCCACTTAATTGATATACAGTGCAGCCAATCAGATGCAATCTTCTTTTTTTTGGGGGGGGGGTGCATCACTGCCCTCAGGTGGTGGGAGTAGGAGGCCCAGCCTTTGCTCCGTGGAGCTGGAATCGAACCTCCATCCCAGTGGGCCACAGTCCCGCGCACAACCACTACGCCACTGGGGCTTAGCCCAATCAGATACAATCTTAAGTGTCAAATGCATGCACAAACTGCACTAAGGGCAACAAAGCTGACAAGCTAAGTTATCATCAATTTTTAGACCTTAGATTCTCTTAAATGTAAGAAAGGGTATTAAAATGAGTATGAGAACTGGACAAAGTAAGAAGTCAAAAACTTTCATACTTTCATATGGGAGATTTGACACTACAAGGCGACATTCTGTTGAAGTCCAGAACACATGGACAGTTCTGGACCTCACTTCCAGAGGAAAGTACTCAAACATGAGAAAATGTGCTACCCCTTTGACTACATTATATGACTCTTCTTTATTTATATAAATCAGTCTTTCCCTTAAGAAAGATCATTAAGTCCAAGAACCATTCCACCATGACAGATAATCATTTGGAAGTGTGCTTGAGGTGGGCTGTCAGCAGCTACTGTCCATTCCATGGCTCATTCCATTCCATGTAAATCATCAGAATAAACTCAGGTAATGACAAAAAATGTACATAGTAGTTGTGTTGTGTTGTGCAATATGGACTTATACAGTCATGCAAGGTACGTAAACATACATTGTACATATAAAGAATTTTCAGGGCATTTATGAACAAATGTCATCAATAAATACATGCTTTGCATTTTTGTAGATGGAAGATCATTTGATGTGATCATGTTAAAAGCAGTTCACGTGCTGAAAAAGTGTGAGCGCCCTGATGTACATGTTCCAAATGAGCACAACTAGGTTTCCTGCAATTCCCATTCTTCTCCAGGTAAGTTACAGTTTATTATGGCCAACATAGTTGAGTGCTTTTGCACAGTCAGTGAAACCCATGTAAACATCTTTCTTGTATTCTTTGTTTTGAGCCAGGATCTGTCTGATATAGCCCTTGTTCAAGCAATGATATCCCTTGTTCCATGTCCTTTTTTGAGTCTGGTATGAACTTCTGGCAGCTCCCTGTCAATGCACAATTGTAACCAGTGTTGGCAAAATTTTATTTGTGTGCAATATCAATGACATCATCCTCTACTTTTTGAGAATTCTCTTATTTTGGAAGGGGCAAAAATATAGCTCTCTTCCTGTCAGGTAGTTCTCTTTCAGATTGCCAGGCATAGATAAGTTGAGTGCTTCCTGTGCTGCTTCAGCTTTTAAAAATCTTTCCAAGTATTCTGTCAATTCCTGGAGTCTTGCTTTGGGCTGATGCGGTCAGTGCAGTTTGACCTTCTTCTCTCAGTACCATTGGTTCTTATTCATATGCTACCACCTACAATGGTGGAATGTCAACTAGTTCTCTCTGTACAGTGACTCTGTGCTTTTTCCATCTTCTCTGGATGCTTCCTGTATCATTCAATATTGCGCCTTCAGAATCTTTCGAAATTGCAATTCGAGGCTTGAATTTTTTCTTGCATTCTTTCCATGTCAGATATCTTTCCTTTTGGTTTTCTAATTCTAGACCCTTGTGCATTTTGCTACACTATTTGGCTTTGTCCCCTTGAGGTACTCTTTGAAGTTTCCTATCCATCCTTTTCACTCCTTCCTTTCTACTGATCACGTCAGCTACTCTCTGATTAATAGCAAGTTTCGGAGTCTCTTCTAAGATTCACTCTTAGCTTTTCTTTCTTTCCTATCTTTTTAAGGGCCTTTTGATTTCTTCATGAATGATGGTCTTGATGTCCTCCACAGCTCATCAGGTTTTCTGTCATTAGTGTTCAATGCATCGACTCTGTTCTTGAAATTCAGTACAGTGGGACAGACTCAAGGCTGCATTTTGACTCCTGGGGGCTTGTTTCCATTTTCTTCAGCTTTATCTTGAACTTGCATATGAGCAGTTGATGGTCTGTTTCACTGTCAGTCCCTGGTCCACTTTTAGCTACTGATATTGAGCTTCTCTATTGTGCCTTCTGACACACATGGGAAATTCATTTGCACCAGCCGTTTGTATAATTGCCTTTTCTGTTTTGGTGAAAAAAAATAAAAGGGGGGCATTTCTATGAACAAGTTGTTGGTTTTGCAAAGTTCTCTCCAGTTTCGTTTCTATCACCAAGTCCTTATTTACCAACTATTGTGCCTTCCTGGTTGTTCCAACTTTTGCATTCCAAATCTATTTGGAATAGTAACTATTAATGGATCTTCGTAACATTTTTGATCAATTTCTGACTGAAATTCGTTGGTACAATTCTTTAAATTCTTCATCACTAGCTCTTGTGGTTGGTGCACAAAGTTGAATAATAGTTGTACTGATTAGATTATTACATTCCTCTAAATATATGCAACAATAAGGACATGGTTGGGAAAGCTCACAAATTGCAAGTCCTTTGGTCGTTTGCCTGATCCTAACAGATCCCCTGTGAGTTGGGTAATCCAGGTTTGTCATCTGAGTGATGCTAACACGCTTGAAGAACGTGCATGCAGGCTATTCTTTTATTCCAGATTGCTCAATGGCTGAGGAAACCTTCCTCAAAAGCTAGAGGCACAGATACAGATCTAACCCTCAACTAACCGGCCTGCCTGATAAACCTGCCCCAGGCTTCTGCTGCATTAGAAACGTGGTGCATTTTGTTACAGATTTGGCTTTGTCTCCTTGAGCTGCCCTTTGAAATTTCAATCCGCAGCCTGTTGAAACCCACCATCCCAAGGCTATTTGCCTCTCTGGGTTTTTAGAGCCAAGCAGATGCTGCCAACCTTACTAGTGCTTCTGCACAGAGACGGGACTAGGACAGTTTGGATGTATACGTGGGAGTGGGTATCTACCTGGCAGTTGGCGACTTGTCCCTGGAACCTTTATTTCTAAGGTTGGCTTTAATTTCAGGGATAGACATAAAGTTGTAGTTCCCACAATCCCAGGTAGATACTTGACCGGTCACAGCAGTGTATGGAAACAGTTTACGTGTGGGAAGAGAACATTTTGCACATAAGCTCAATTAAAGGCACTGCCCTCGAGTTGAACGCCACTCATCATGACCCCTCGGAGAGAACACCCCGTGGGCTGCCCAGACGGTCGTCTTTACGGTAGAAAGGTCGTGAGAGAGAGGAAAGCCCTTCCACGAGATGGACTGACACGGTGGCTGCAGCACGGGCTCAGGCCCAGGAACGAGTGTGAGGATGGCGTAGAACCAGGCTGGGTTTTGTTCTCTGGGGATGTTGGGTTTCTCTGGGTCAGAACAGGGCTGATAGTCTCGGGCCACAACAATCTTCCTAGGAGCTGACGGTCCCATCTTTATGCCTTGGTGGATTTGAACAGCTGACCCTGTGAGTCTCAAAATCCGAAACCTAACCCACTGCCATCGAGTTGTTCCAGAGTCATGTAGGCCCTACGGGATAGAGTAGAACTGGCCCTGTGGGTGGCTGAGGGATTAACTCTTTTTAGCCTCAACTTTCTCCCCAGTAGTGACTGGTGCTTTCACACTGCTGGCCTTGAGGTAAGCAGCCCACTGCATAAGCCCAGTGTGGCCCAACAGGTAACCCAGTTTGACACCTAGGCTCTTTTTCCTTAGTTACAAATCCTGAAGTAATTCTAAGAACTACCATGTGCCGAGAAGGACTGGCCAGTCTTTGACATATTGCCCCCAATCCTGCCCGTGAGTGCCTGCACACCCACCATATCAAGTAGCAGTGAGTGTGAATAATTTTAACAACCAAGCCAGAAGCGTGTATTAAGCATCTACTATAGTCTCCTAAACACATCATCTTATTTAATGCCCATAAGTGCCCTGGGAAACTGGCAGTACTGTTACCCACATTTTACAGGTGACTATGTTGAGGCACCAAACTCAAAACCAAACCCATGACCAGGGGCCCTCTGCAGGCTTATAGAGGCTTGGAATCTTGACAGGATCACACAGGACCTCCTCTTTCCCCTGTGGAGTGGCTGCTGGGTTTGAACGGCTACCCTTCTGCTGACCGGATCCCTGGCAGCGGTGCCATCAGGGATCTGATGTGGAGACATGGTAAGGAAAATAACTTGCCCGGTTACAGAGTAAGTTAAGTGGCATGCAACGATACCGATGCAGGCGATTTGATCGCAAAACTCAGCTGCTTGAAACAATGGCTTCAGCGTGTGCCCCTGCAGTGCAGACTCTGAGAAAATAAATGAAAGCAAAAGAATTTCTACACACGCATTGCACTGCCCGGAGGAGGATCCCGCCCAATGTGATGGATTGAGACAGTGGCTGCAACAAGGGCTCACACAGAAGAAGAATGGCGGGGCTGGTGCGGGACCAGGCGGGGCTTAGCTCTTTTGTGCATTGGCTCCCTATGCGTGGAAGCGACTCAACTCCATCAGACAGCAACAATATCTGAAAATATGCCAGGCACCGGGTCAACAGCTTGCTCTAATGACTGTGTAAGAAAGTTTTTTTTAATAAGGTTACAGTGTATTTTCCCAGTTTTATAAAAAACACTCCGACGGTAAGTTATGACGTGCAGTGCTGGCATTTAAAACGACTATTAAAAGCACAGCTAACACTCTAAACAATTGAAGAACGCGTGAGGGCGATTTTCATCCTACCTGGTAATTTGGGGGTTGATGCTGGCCACGAACCCAACCACCGCTATCCCTTTGTTCTGAGCATCCTTACAGACATCAATGCCGACCACCATCAGCGACTTTAACTGTAACATCGAATGGTTCAGAAGGTAATGGGATAAGTAGCATTCCTCCAGACAGTGATTTCATGGTCAGTTTTCCAAAAACAGTCCCTACTTAGTACATTATTAAAGAGAAGCTAGGTACCAGGGAACTCTGACAGTTTAGAGGGCTACATGCTGCGCTAAACCACAAGATTGCTAGTTCAAATCCACCAGCTGCTTCCCAAGGGTAAAGAAAGAAAGCGTTTGGGCTGAGAAACCCAGTTCAACCCTGCCATGCAGGTGGCATCAGCAGAGGGGCAGTGAGTGTTTGGTTTCAGAGATCACAGTCTAGAGCAGACGGATGAGTTCACCTGAAAACTACAAACACTGAAAGACGGAGGGAACAATTAATTTCTTAAGAGACTTCCTGGGCCCAAACAGTCTTCATTCTCTGTGGGGGGTGCACAAGGGGCACAGGGGGGCTAAAGAGTAGCTGGGACAGTTGTTAGTCCATGTATCCTTGCCTTTGGACTGAAGAAGTCTAACAAGGGCTTCCACGGCTTGTGAAAGAATTCTTGCCGGGCCCTTGGGGTCCACACTCACTCACGGGTTCATCGTTTCCCACTCGCTTCCTTTCCGGCCACTCTGGCTACCCTTCAGGAGGTGGGAGGGGATTGACTCAGGTCCCACCTCAGTTTGGCAGTTCAGACCATAGTCTATGCCATCACCCCAGTCCCTGGAGAGGCTCTGCCCGGGGTACGGAGCTGCCCTGAGAGCGAGCGAGCACTAACAGGCCGAAAGCCGGGACAGGACTCGAACTTTCGAGCAGTTGCTAGGACGGCCCAGATCAAGTCCTTCCGAGTGTCTGCCCAGCTAGGTTCTCTTTTACAAAGTACTCGATGTGTTCCGCTAAACTGAAGCCCTTTGAGAACAAGGGCCGCCCTCCCCGATGGTGGATACCCTGTGTTTGCACAATGCCAGAATCCGCAGCAGACACATCATGAATGAACAAAACAAATACTCCTGTGGTCCTGTGAAAATCTCCTACTTTGGAGAATTTTTTTTTTTGCTTCTAATTTAAAGACCGGATCAATGAAGCAGGAGAGGGGGAGAGGAGCCTCACCGGTATCTCCACGGCCCACAGCTCGCCTCCCAGTTTGCAGGTGACTTGCATGGCGATCTTGGTGGCAATACTCATCATCATGCCCTGCTTCTTCAGCGTCCGGGCGACCACGCACTGGCTGGGCACCGCGCAGTCCGAGCTCAAGTACTTCTTAATGACATCATAGCAGCTCTTCAGATTAGAAGACAGAATGCACATCACCTGAAAACAACACACACACACACGCCAACGAGGAAATCCGTTAACTTAAGCGCAATAGCAACTTTACGTAATCACAGTGATGATGAATGCATGCATTCTCCATTCATCTTTTGCTTCTAAGTTCCCAGGGGAAACCTTTCAAGTGTCACCCACGCTCTCCTAGGGGGCCTTCTTTCTTGCCCACCCTGTGCTTTTGGAGCCCAGCAAGATGGGTGGCAGACAGCGCAGGGACCCAGTCAAGAGAGGATGGTGACTCATCGGGGGAGGGAACAACCCATCGACTATATGAAGGCCAAGGCGGGCCTGAGTTTCTGTCTGCCTCAGAAAAGAAGAGCACATGTGGAAAAGGGGGAAGGTTCAATTTGGGAATAGAAATCTGAGCCCATGTTTTCTACGGATACAAATGTCTTTCTCTCACACACACTGCCATCAAATTGATGCCAAGACACAGAGAACTGATGGGACCGGGCAGAACTGGCCAGGGGGGTTTCTGAGGCTGTGACTCCCTGTGGGAGTAGAAAGGCTTATCTTGGCCTCAAACTTGAGGTTTCGAATTGCGGGCCTTGCCGTTAGTGGCCCAATGTCTGCAAACTGCGGCTCGCGAGCCATGTGCAGCTCTTTGAGTGTGAACGTGCGGCTCTGACGTCACACTGAAAACATGTGAAGGCTATTATTTCAGATCACGGTGATTGCATTTGTCTGGGAAAACATATTTAGGGCTCTTGAGTGATTTGAAAGTTGTTAGGAGGTGCAGGATTGGCTCTTTGGTCTCAAGAGTTTGCTGAGCCCTGGCCTATTCCACTAAGTGCCCCAGAGTTGTTGTTGTGTCCAGGTAAGAGAGTCCAAAGTTAATGCAAATGTGGAATTGAATGATGTTTTTTTAAAGAACTTCTTGAAGCTTGTGTGTGTGTGTGTGTGTGTGTGTGTGTGTATGCGTGTAAATAGACACCCACGTAACTGTATTTCCTGGTTCTGCCCCCTTGGAACACCTGGGGGCAGCAATCTTCCAGTAGCAAATAAACACACTGAAAAGGAATCAGATCACGGGAAAAGAACTGATCTCAGAGCAACATAGCAAAACCACAAGACCAGCTTACAGGTTTATTGTACAAGGAGGTAAGGAAACTGATTCAAGAGAAATGGGTGCATGTCAAAAAGACACAGGCACCAGCAGGAATGAAGCTTCCACTGGGAAAATCAGAGACAATCATCATCATGGAAATTCACTATAACCCACTAAACAGAAGAAGGATTCACAAGTTCATACAGATAAAAATAGATGATCAACCAAATGGTAAGAGGGCGCTCTTTTCAGGGATGAGCAAGGATTCCTAGACTATGGATTACTGCGGTTACCAAACAGTGACTTTCTTAAGTCTTTGTCACCTAGTAAATGTCGGAAAAATGACAGAGTCTCTAAGTTCATTGGGTTAGGCGAGGTTAATCAGTGGATGCTAAAACAGGTGGGCAAAAGTTTGACAAGGAGCAAGATATTCACATTGTTCCCAATGTGATTTTTACTTATGACAAAGATATTTACTTATGACAAAGAGGAAAGAACAGAAGTCACAATGGAGAAGCGTGGCCAATTCCCCTTGACCCAGGGAGCTCACCAGTGAGGAGGTGGGCACTGGGCACCACCTGGCATCCTAGCAATGCTACTCCTGCCAAGTGTCCACACCCCGAACTTCATCACAAGGAAGCACGGCAAATCTGAATGGAGGAACTTGGACCCAAAGAACGAGTCTGTTGTTGACCGCCACCACCACCATCAGAGAACAAGTTACAGATGTCGTCTTTACCCTGGACTCTTTTACTGCTTATCTCCTACAAGCCAGGGCATTCTCCGACATAACCACAGTAGCAAAATCAAAATCACCAAGAAATGCAACTCGTCCTTCTACAGACCCCATTCGAATGTCTCCATTTGTCTCCACTACTTCCATTAGAGTAAAGTAATTGACTAGCTTGCATTTAGTCGTTTCTTTTTCTTTTCTTTTTTTTCAGTCTGGAAGAGCTCCTCAGGTTTCTTTGACCTTGCACACTTTTCAATTTTGATCCCCAAGTCTTAAGTTAAAATACAACCCCAAGAAGTTGGAAAACAGACACCCAAGAGGCTAACACAGGGGAAATAGTAGCTTAAGATTAACATTAGAAATAGGAAAGGTAAATAAAACTATTATTGGTGAAAATGTCATGATTTTCTTTCATCCTTTGGGAGAATGCACAGTATTTTAAAAAGATATCCCGTGAAAGATTCTTTTCAAAACAGTTAGATGAAAGAAAAATTATACATAAAAACAAATAAACAAAAAATCGCCTCATACTTACCAGCTGGATATCCGGATTCACATGCTGCTGGATAGCTCGTAGAAATGCAGCTGGGTTTTCTTGTACTTTTATGCTATATAAAGAAAGATTAACTTTGAAGCTGTATTAATCCCCTTCCTTGTAGAATATAATCATGTGACATTAGAAATAATACAGATGGATTTTTCACACCAGATGAGTCATTTTAGGACTAAGTCATTAGAGAAAAATTTTTAACTTTGGGTCCGAAATTATTTCTCCTACTAGACGATATGCTAAAAATTACTTTTAAATCATATATTTACTAGCATAATAAAAACAAATTGGTAGAAAATGGAACTTTATCTTAATGGTACCAAGCTTTGACTATAAGTAATCTTATGTTTTCAAACGGGGCTGAAAGTGAACTTGTGAAATTAAAAGTCTCATGATATCAAGTGCCTGGAACATAGCATGACTGGAGCCAGGAGTAAGATTCATGAATATTGAATCAATATGGGAATTTAAAAATAAAATGCAATCATCCTTACGCTAATGAGACCACTAAGTCTAACATGACAGTGTAAGCAGCAGGATTCAGACAAAATAATTTATTTTAATCAGCTTCTCTGGTGGGTGGGGTTTGACGACTTCATTCATCCAGGCAGCAAACATTCATTGTCTAGTCTATAACCCTGCACACAAGAATGGACATGCAGGTCTAGTTTCTTCACAACGGAGCCCTGGAGGTTATGAACTCAGCAGCAAACCAAAGGATTAGGGGATTGGACCCACCAGCCGCTGAGTGGGAGAAAGGTGTAGTACCCGGCATGTGTGGATGGGTGAGACAGGTGACAGGTGAAATGAGAGGAAGAAAAGAGAAACAAAGGACTGGATGAAGGGTAAACTATTGGGGCACTTGATTGGTGGTTTCAAACTGCTGAAGATCAAGTTGATGAAATGTAAACCCCCACTTAATTTACAAATAGAAAATTGCTATACATAAATGAACAGCTGAATGGTCCTGACTTTTCCAATCCAGTCTCTTGCACGTGGATTTAGTAATTGTACTACCCTTACCTTTTCACACAATCAGGCGCTTTTTTTGGGGGGGCATCACTGTCCTCTGGTGGGAGTGGGAGGCCCAGCCTTGCTCCTGGAGAGCTGCTGCTGGATTTGAACCACTAGTCCAGTAGGCTGCAGTCCCATGCACAACCACTATGCCACCAGGGCTCAGCCGGTGCTTTTTAATTTTTTTTAAGCTAAAAGGCACTACATATATAAGCCCCCAAGGCAAACAGATACTTCATGGAAAAGAAAACATCGAATCACATGTGTGTTTTCAAGTAAAAGAGGCCACAAATGGGCTGAGCCCCGGTGGCGTAGTGGTTGTGCGCGGAACTGCGGCCCACTGGGATGGAGGTTCAATTCCAGCAGTGGGGCTGGGCCCCCTACTCCCACCACCGGACAGCAGTGATGCCCCCCCCCCCAAAAAAAAAAGAGGCCACAAACAACAGACAGGCCCTGCCTCCCTCTTGGAGCATAGGCGACGAAGGGCACCTGCTGACTGCCTTCTTTCATGCTTCTTCTGTTCTATCAGCTGATGCAGTAAGGGAAATGAGAGCGGGTGTAACTCAAACCGGGAGATGGGTTAACAGATTTGATAAGAGGAGAATTCTAAGCTACACGTATGAACCGAGACTCATGGAGTATCTGTGCTTTTCAACAATGCGTGCACTACCAGTGTGATAAATTAGTAGACAGACGATAAAGAATAACTTCCCGCCCTAATGATGAGGGCATGGGTGGCTCTCCTGTAAAGAAGAGAGTGGATGATGAGGTCTCTCTTTTCGCACCATGTCGAATTCAATAAAGGGAAGTGTGGCCATCTTTGTTTTTGCGTGTGTTTGTGTATGGGTCTCTTACTAGAACAGAAGCAACTTCTTTCTTTTTATCAAGCCCAGAGGTGGCTGTAGTAGCTATCACGTGCTATGACGCTGCCTCATGGCCATCAAGTCAATTCTGATTCATAGCGACCCCACCGGACAGAATAGAACTGTCCCCTTGGGTTTCCAAATCTCTAAAATCTTTTGGGGAGCAGGTAGCCCCATCTTTCTCCTGAGGAGCACCTGACTTGACGAACTGCTGATGTCCTGACTAGAAACTCCATACTTAGGCCTTGCCCCACCAAGGCTCCTTATCTCTGCCCTAGAGGGTCTCTGGAGTCACAATCGAATCAATGGCGGTGGGTTCTAAAACAGACTCTGTCCTATTGGGTCATTTGGAGTTGACAGTGATGGTGGTGAGTGGTTTTGTCGTAGGAGTCAGGATTGATTGGCTGGCAGTGAGTCACGAAACCAAATTTAAACAGTCAAGAAGAAAAGGGAGATGCCTTTCGGCATATTCTCACATTTTGGGGTAGTTCACATTAAATCCCATGCAATTTCCAGCTCTTCCCAAGCAGCTCAGAAAGCTCTCGTTGATATTTTCCTCGCTGTTGCTGTGTACAAGCAGCCATTTATTCAAAGATGGTGCATTCAAAACACTGCACATTCGAATATCCTTGGACCAGTCAGCAGCAGAACCTGGTTGACACTGAAAAGTATATTGATCACAAAACGACTGAATTACTGAATGAGGAATTAGGTCACGGCAACATATTGATAGCCCAAGTTCACCACAATAAGAGAAGTACTGGTATTAAGTATGGTTTGCTACTCATAGACTTCAAACTGCCACTGTTTAACATCACAGGGTCTTGTGACTTTCAGGGCAATCCAGTCCTTGCTGTATTCATGTTCAATAACTCATCCAAGGTCACTCAAACACAGGCACTGCACATATCAACAAAATGCAAGTTCTTGCTGGTGGCACTGCCTGGGAGAAGCCCCGTGACATCATGACCTCCGATGTGTGCGATGAATGCTATGTAGTTGGAGGATCTCCGGGTTCCCTTGCAGCACTAAGAATCTATGACTTCTACCACGTCCGGCTCAGACAAGCATACGGCTCAGTCTGCTCTCTCAAGAATATCTCTTTACAGTAGGCATCTCACTGTCATTGAGTTGATCCTCTAGGATATCAGCAGCCCCCCCCCCACTGCCCCCAAACCCAAACTCAATGCCATTGCGTTAGCTGGCTCACAATTGTTCTGTAGGACAGGACAGAACGGCCCCTGTGGGCTGCTGAGACTCTTTACAGGAATAGGAAGCCTCACCTTTCTCCCACAGCCACAGAGCGGCTGGTGGTTTTGAAATGCTGAGCTTAAAGTTAGCAGTCTAACATGTAGCTCACTAGGCCACCAGGGCACCTAGGTATTTGAAGTAGAAAATGCATCTCATCAACACTCCAGGTATCAGCTATAACCCTACGAAACAGTTCAGAATATACAAAGGAGCGCCAAAGAGATTTGGGGGGGGGGGGAATTTCACTATCTTTTAATGTCATTTTCCCACAAAGTTTTGAAAGCAGCCTTGGATGTTATGCTCAGAGTGGCCATGCCGAGGAGCAGAGATGAAGCCAAGACTCACAGGTTTCTTTCTCATTCTAGGCTGGTCTTTTAGAGCAGAAGAAAACACAAAGACAAAAACAAGTGGCCTGCACTGAAGAAAGGCTGGGAGCTTCGCACATGTCCTCAGCTACTACTCGTGGGTTAGAAACAAATGAAAAAGTCTTTGATGTGGCAAGCCAGGAAGAGCCACTGTTAGAATTAAGGGTAGCCGACTCCAGTCTCCTTCTATTGCTACTCAAAGTGCTAGCTATGGACCCCTGGACTCCACGGGCCCCATGAGCATGCGCAGAAGTTTGAGAGAAATGCAGAGCCCTGTGCCCCATCTCAGACAAGTGCCCTGTATGGATTTGTATTTAAAAAGCATTCCAATCCCTTTGTTTTCCTGGCTCAGGACCCATGGCTAAGAGAAGTCAGGGAGCACAGTCACAGGCTTAGAATGCTGGTCTTCTGACAGTGTAGCCACTTCTGCCAAGTGCTCTGCCTTGCAGCCACTACCTGCCTTGCCATGGGGTGGTCAGGCTGGGAGGGGGCCTTAGCCTCGCCCTCCATAAACAATACTGTCTGGAGCTCAGGACCTTTCCTTTCCATTGTGGCCAGTAGGGGGAGTCACAGCTCTCTCGCCTACATGCTATCATTTCTGGGACAGCGGGGAGATTCAGGACAACGTCTCAAGGATACCCTGAGGTCAATAACTCTGTAGTTGGCACAATACCTAGAATCCGTTTTCAGAAAAGCAGAATTGACCGAGAAGTTAATGATGTCGTCACCACTGACTTGTATCCACCACGACCTCTAGGGACATGTTCTCCCAATTAAAAAAAACAAAACAAAACATTTCATTGGGGGCTCTTACAGCTCTTCTAACATTCCATACATCGATCGAATCAAGCATATTGTACATATGCTGCAGTCATCATTTCCAAAACATTTTCTACATGGTATGAGCTCCTCTTTTCACCCCCGTGAATCCTTGATCAGTATTATATAGTAATTATTATTTCGTATCTTACACTGTCCATTGCCTTCATTCACCCATGTTATTCTGTTTGCCCACTTTAATGCCCCTTCCTTATGAACGTAGCCCTGATGGTGTAGTGGGTTGCAAGTTGGTCTTCTAACCACGAAGTCAGCAGTTCAAACCAACCAGCCTCTCTGAGAGAGAAAGATGAGCCTTGGGACCCCCGAGAGGGACAGCCTCGGAAGCCCACGGGAGTCCTTCAACTCTGTCCCGTGAGGTTGCCATGTATCTGAATTGACTTGAAGGCAATGAGTTTGAGCTGTTTCCATCTGAGACTTATCCCCTGCCCCCGAAAAGAGCAGCCACGACACTGACAAACATAATTTACATACAGAGCTAATGAAGCAGATCATTTTAATAATGTCAAGTCCCACTTCTTGCAGACACCCTTTTCGTGAACCGCTGGCCAAGATCCTAAGAGGGATCTATTTTCAGCACTTAGAAAGTTTAATCCCCCGCCCCCCCCAAAAAAGTAGGCTATCAGTTCTCCAATCCTGGTTGCTGTTATTTCAACCATGAAAAAGAAAAGATGGAGGAAATGCTTATTCTGTCACTAGGAAACATTTGTCATCCAGGTGCATTCCTTTAAACATGTTTGGCCTGCTGCCCCAAACACAGGCAAGAAGAGAGCAGTTATAAATGATGTGAAGCATAACTGGCTCCAGACACAGGTAACGCCGGCGACAAGGAGCAAAGCAATGCCTCATTTCCCTGTAAAATGCGTCCATTTCTTCAACCAGAGCCTACCAGAGGCCCTGCATTGGGTTTTAGCATGCCTGTCTCTACCAGGGCTATGTCTGGGGCCAAGGTCTGTGTGAATTTCGTCATTTTTATGCCAACTGAGGCGCCCTTGGCATATGAAAGATTAACAGACGCTGAAACTGAAAAACCAGACCTGGTATCAAGACACTCGCTCAATTAGGCACCCCCTCACTCGGTGATAGGACACGCTCACATCCTGTGGCGCGTACAGAACCTCAGGACCACACGCTGGTCTCAAGCATCATTTCCTAACACCTTGGACCCTGTCCCGCACTGAAGGGCCAGACGTTGTCCATGGATGTCCCCAAGGCGCGCAAACCCATTCTGAAAAGGCAATCGCGGGGACAGGCTTGGAACAGGGACACAGAAGAAGGCAGGGACGCAGCTGCGTGGAAATCAAATGACTCTCCTGGGCCTGCTCATCGCTCTGGAGGGCGCCCTGCTGGAGCCACGCGGAAGCATTCGACTGCGAACCATGCCGCTGGCTCTACGGTAGGATGAACCACCCACGTGTTCCTGTAAGGTCCAGAGATTTCTCTGGAGGCAGCCCTACTCCTTCAGCCGGTATCTCTAGGGGTTGGAATCAACTTGACAACCTGCCAAAAAACCAGCCTAAGCTCACACAGCCTTCGCGTGGACTCGTCATCAAGAAAAGGAAGTGGCGATGCTTACCGCTTGGTCTCTCATGAGCACTTTCTCAGAAGGCGCCACGCGGCCTGTGAGAGACACCTGGTGTCCGAAGCGCAGTCCCCAGGTCTCCAGCTCGAAGCGCGCCTCCCGGTTTCTGTTGAGAGAGGCGAGGGTGGACTCACGGCTGTGCTCCTTTGGTAGTGGTGGAATCATCAGAGAGCCAATGATACGAACAAAACCCCCCGGTGGCGCAGTGGTTGTGCGCGGGACTGCGGCCCACTGGGCTGGAGGTTCAATTCCAGCAATGGGGCTGAGCCTCCTACTCCCACCACCGGAGAGCAGTGATGCCCCCCAAAAATAAATAAATAAAACCCCCACCACCATCGAGGAAATTCTGACCCACAGTCAAGCCACAGGACAGGGTCGAACTGCACCTGTGGCTTTCGGAGACGGTCACTCCTTACGGAGTAGAAAGCTTCATCTCTCTCCCATGGATCTGAACTTCTGAGCTTGCAGATCACAGCTCACCGAGTAACCACTATACCTCCAGGGATTGTCTGAATTGTATGGCTACTAAACTATTTAGGGGCTATTCTTTTTCTACCCCGCCCCTCCCCAGTTCCTGGCTTTCATTTCTTCCCCTTATTTCCCTACTCTTCAGCACGGCCATAAAGCAATTCTCCATTGTTGGTGCACAATGTCTTTTGTGAATAGGACAATATGATGCTCAAGGGATCATGGGAAAAGGCGGCCACAAGACATGGTTACAAAAATGGACCATAAAAACAAAGCGAATTGGATTTCTGTCTTAACTTAAACATTTAATAAGTGTGTGACAATGAGCAAACTGTTGAATCTTTTTAAGCCTTGGGTTATTTATGGGTTAAAAAAAATGTAAGGATAGTAAAAGTTGATTACCTCAAAGGGTTTGTTGAATGACAAAATACAAGGGGTTCACGCAGCACAGGCCAAGTGCCCAATCAGTGAGACTGTCATCCCTCTTAAGGAATGTGTTGAGATAAAGAGTAGTTTAAAGCTTCTGGATATGAAGATCCACATTATTACCGTGTCAATGTGTGGCACAAGCCATATTCCAAGTACCTAAGAGCCATCAGGGACTAAAGGCCGCAGGACCGGGCCCTGCAGTCAGGCAGTTTCCCAGCACCGCTGGACAAACGGTTGGGTAGGATCCTGAGGGCAGGGAAAGAGTCTGAGAACCCATCAGGTTGACCCACAGGAGCGTAAAGCTACTGTCAAAGGTACCCCCCTCCCCACAAGGGGTTTTCCTAATGTGCAGTGCACTGAGGGCACCAGGTGAACATCGGAGCATTCCTGATTCTGGGCACGAGGGAACAGCGATGTTTGTTGTCTTATTCTTTTGTTCTGTCGTCTTTTTCTCCATTCAAAATATTCTCCAGAACCTCGATGCCACGGTACCCAGATAACAGAGAGCCGGGCCAAGAGGGAGGTCCTCTAACTGGCATGGCCTCTTACCTGCCACCCACGAGCCCCAAACGAAACACAGCTCAAAAGACCCCTGCTCTGGGCCAGTGAGAATGAGCGGGCTCCATCCAGCGGGGAGAGCGTGCCTGCACAACCACTGCCACTGGGAGTCCTTGGGAGCACCATGCCCCGGGGACCCCGTGGGTGTCAGAGGACTGTGCACCATCACACGGTATTCAATGGCTGCTTTGACAAGAGATGGCCAGGCCTTTCTCCTCAGGCACTCCTGGGTGGACTCGACCTTGCGTTTAGCAACTGAGTACGTTAACCATTTATTTGTACGATTCAGGGAGCATAAATGCCTAAAGAAGTTTCCAAGGACGGGATGTTTACATGGTCAGGGGCCACCTCTTTCTCCCCTGAAGTGGCTGACGGCTTGAAACTTAGATTAGAAGCCTGGTGCTTTCGCCAGAGCTGAAGGGACTTCAAAACTCCGCCATCAGCCTTTTAATGCCACGCTCCCATGAGCTTTTTGAAGTCGCCTCACAGAACACATGGTGCTGCTGACTGGGCCCTAGCTTCTGTACACACCCATCCCATAAAGGAACTGTGCGCCCCACAACAAGAGAAAACACTCCAAACTCGCTGACATCGAGTCGATCTGACTCAGAGGAACCGTCTAGCCCAAGGCGGAACTGCCCCTCTGGGTTTCCCAGACGAGAACGCTTCATAGGAATAGAAAGCCTCATCTTCCTCCCACCACAGTACCTTTGAATATCGTCAGCAAGCCTGGTCAGCCGCTGCTGCCTGGCCAGAGGGCTGAGACACGTTACCTGGGACACCACCTTCATCAGCTGGAAATCAGAGACTGCCTGCCTTGTCAGCCCTGTGAAATGCAAACAAAGACAGCGCTACAAACATAAGACAGTCAACGCTAACCAGGCCCAGCACAGGCACCATTCAAGGTGTGCACTGGGGCTCAGTCAGAGCCACTGTCTGGGGAGTCCTGTGAGAGAGAGAGAGGAGACAGAGAGAGAGAGAGAGAGAGAGAGAGAGAGAGAGAGAGAGAGAGACAGAGAGAGAGACAGAGATGCAACTCCTTGTAAATCAATGTCATTTTAATTTTCTTTGTAGCCACGCTGAAAAAAACTCAAAAACTCAAAAAAACTGAAGAAAACAGGTGAAATTATTTTAAATATGCCTTCCTTTTCACTCCATGCATGGGAAGTACTATTTCACTATGCACTCAACAGTTAAAAATATGTGAATCCAATAGTTTCCTTTTGCTTTACAACAGTCTTCAAAAATGACACTACATCTCATTTCACCCTTGCAGAGCTCATTGGACTCATCCAGCTGCTATATCGAACTACATTGATACAGAATATTAGACTTACCACTAAGAATGAGCAGCTTTCCCTCAACCTCATTAAGGTTTCTAGTGGCAAAATCAGCAGTTTGAAACTGCCAGAGATTACAGGGTGGGTGGGGCTTTTCTATTCCCATAAAGAGTGACAGTGTCAGAAACCCAAAAAGCCAGTTCTGCTCTGTTCTCTACGATTGTTAGGAGCCCAAATCGACATGGCAGCAGTGCGTTTGGAACGGAAAAATAAATACACATAATGATCGAGTCAACCAATATACAACTATGAAATGGAGGAAGAAGCCCTCCCTTCTTAAACCATCTTGTGGATCGAGGCAATGTTACTAAAAATTTTCTAGACAATGATTGCGATTTCACTGCATGGTGACAACTACCATCTGAGAGTTCACACAAGAAGAGAATGAAGATCAATCTGACATTCCTGGAGGATGATTACTGAGCTGAAGACATTCGCCACACATCACTTCCGATACTGGTAAAGCTCAGCGCACGGCACAGAGCAGCGTGGCTTTGGGGAAAAGAAGGTAGATAACTTTAATACGCCAATCTGTTTCCAAAGGGCATTCTATTCTCCCCCTTGTTCTTGAGTCAGAGTGATTACTGAAAGATCCTATCTTCCCGGGGTTAATGGAATTCTCTGGCACTTAGCTAACTCCAGCAAGTTCCATCGACAGCTGAGCACATTGTGTGACCCACAGTCTGACAATCAGAGTTATAAAACATAAACATTACCTGTTAAAAAGCAGAGTTCTGGCATCAGGTGAGCAATCCGAGCTTCAGCAGACTTGCTTTTCAAAAGACTAACAAGCACAGGCTGATTTAGGTCAGATAAAGTAATATTATATTGCTATAAAATCCAAGATAATGAGAAAACGTCAGTATGGAAACATTGCACACGGAGCATCCTGGTTTATTACCAGGAAGCAAGGGTATGACATAAACAAATCTTTTCAATGATGAAAACAATTCCGTGTTAATTTATTTTTACTATATGTGCTGCCACAGCAAGCACCGGTGTTAACTTATTTTTACTTCTTTTCCAAGGCTTGTCTTCTATTTCTGAGGCTCAGTTTTATCATTCTGACAAGCATCTTTTATCATGCAATCCCATCTACCTTTTAAACATAATAAAACAGTTCCCTCCTCTTCCGATTCACCCTTCAGATTCAGAATAGCCTCCAGTTGGGGCCATACATCTGGTGTTGATCCCAAGAGGGCTGGCCAGCATTTTCTCCATTGGTAGCTGGGGCAGAGTGCCACCTGCTTGCCTGGTGCTGAGTATCTGTTGTCACTGTGATAATATCTAAGCACAGTTGGAGGCAACGTTATACTGAGTCAACCTTGACTTTCTCAAAACAGCCTGACTGCGCTGGACTTCCAGGATAATAGAATGATACAGGAAAGCAGCCTTGAAGCCTAGCATATGTGAATTTGATTCCCAGGACTATGACCCTGAAGAAGTTATTTAAATTCACTGAGACTCAACTTTCCCCATCTATGCAATGAAGTTAATAGGAGTGTGGTAGCAATACAATTTCATGTCAGTGGAATAGCTTAAGTAAGGATTAAGATAAGATAGATAATGGAACTTTGACCTGTGTTAAGGATCCATCTCTACTAGGTTTATACACTTTTCTATTGCCTATTGTTGTTGATGTGATGATTGATAGAAATGATTATTGGAAAACAGAGACAATGTAAGCTTACTGTTTCAGCTATTGGTTAGAATCTTTAAATGGATTAGGGCACTCCTGCGAAGGAGGCTCTAACAAGATAAGCCCCAACCAGTGCTTTGGAGTACTTAAGACATCTGCATTCAAGAGACTTCTCTAGAGGGAAGAAAAGAAGAAGGACAAGGAGAAGAACTACTAGTGGCTTGTGCCTGAAGCTGGAAAAAACTGGAGCCAAGAAGGAACTCTCCTCTTCATGACAATGTTAGCGGGACCCTGCAGGCAGCCTGAAATGCTAGGTGCTAGGTGACCACCTGGGTCCACTTATTGAGTGGAAGTGGGGGAAATCAGCAAAAGAGAGATGGCTTGAATCTGGCCACTGACATCTATGGACCTGCTTCACAGGGACTAGAGGAGGGGAGGAGAGCGTGGCTGGTGTGAAGTTCATGATGTAGCCCAGCAGGGCTAGGGTTGTTGAGAATTTGTGATGGGGTCAAGGCGAGCTGGTAAATGGGCATCCTGGTGAGGTTAAGGCAGCCCACATTGAGTTGTCCAGAACTCAACCAGATAGAGAGAAGATTTCTGAGCCTGTGAATTGGTGCATATCGCTGCTGACTTTATGGATGCCTGTTCTGACTTGACTTTGCTAATGAATGCCAACTCACAAGGTTTCAACTCGAATGAAGATTCTTCAAATCAAAGAATTATGTGTGTCTTCTCACAACACTGGGAGGATGTAAATGGGCAGTATAGAAACTGGATGCCCCAAATTGGGAGCATATAGGCATGAAGTGGCTGGCTTCCAAACTTTCCTAAGTGGGAAATATGTTTACAGGATTATGGTGTAGATGTTCACATAACTGCAATTGTTAAGCCTATGATATTGTTGTTTTGTTCACTTATAGAATATTATGTTTAAATGAGGCTAACACAATTTGAATTGCATGCATCTTAGTTTTATCCTGTTAAATAAAGATATGATTTTGTTGTTGCTTTGTTTTAAAATTAGGCTACAGAGTTGTGTAAAGGTATGGAGTTGGCAGGGTTGGCCTGCAGTAGTTACACAATTTCATGTCAACTTGATAAAAGAATTAAGGGGTGGACTCTAGTCTATTAATCAGGTCACAACCTGATTGATCCCTTTTTGTGGACCAATGAGTAGAAAGTCTTGTGGATCCAGTGGTAATGGAAGCATCTCAATAGTGGTATAGATCTCCACATGACTCCTCCAGCTCCAGGGCTCTGGCTCCATAAGCATACTTCATGAGACTTATCAACAGGAATGTTTGATAAGGAGACAAAGCAGAGAGTATATGTGGATTTGGCCTCCATTGAGCTATTTATTTCCATAGCACCTCCAAATGAGGTTATCAAGCTGTAACCTGATTGACAAGCTAGATTTCAGCCCTCTGCAAGTTGACAGATCACATAACTGCCCCCCCACACACACACACACCTAAGTGGAAATTAACACTGAATATAGAACACCAGGGGTACTAATAACATGGAGTGTAAGAAAGAAGAAAATGTCCTAAAATTGATTGTGGTGATGATTGTCCAATTCTTCAGGATATAACTAAACTGTTGAATTGTATAATTATGCGGATTATGTCCCAATAAATGTTTTTTAAATAAATAAAAATGGGGGCGGGAGAGACCGATGAAGAATTGACACATTTGAATTATGGTGCTGCTGAAGAATACTGAAAGTACCGTGGACTGCAAAAAGAACAAACAATTTTGCTTGGCAGAAGTACAGCCTATCAGAATATTCCTAAGAGACAAGATGATGAAAATTGGTCTTCTGTCCTTTGGACATATTCTCGGGAGAAACAGCCCATGGGGAAGGACATCACGATTGGCAAAACAGAGGCTCAGTGAAGTGAGGAAGGCAAGAACAATGGGCTCAATGATGGACTCAGCAAAGACAATGGGCTCACACAGAGCAACAATCATGTGAGGATGGAGCAAGGACCTGGCAGTTTCATTCTGTCCTCTGGTGCTATGGGTCAACAGTCCCTAACAACAACAGCACGGCCGAGAGAGAGCCCTTAAGGCATGGGGACATCTGTCTATCCAATCACTCAGGACTGGATCCCCGGGCTGGATGATTTAGTGAAGCCATCTATGCCTACATAGTTAGAGACAGGTCAGAACTCATTCAATGGCACCCAACAACAACTATCAAGGAAGCCTCCATGAAATTGGGAAACTTCCAAATGGGGACTGCCAAGAAAAGATGGGCAATGAACGAAAAAGGGTTTTAAGTGCCAGAAACAGCTCAAGTAAAGAGGGCGCATGCTCGGTTTAGCGGGAGCCCAGCCAAGAACGCTACCCCACACGCCACTGTCACCACAGTCCTAAGGGGCATTCTCCCGTCCCCTTTGGCCCAACCTTCCTAGCACTGAAAAATATTTTTCATGACTTGGTAGAGAAATATGAACAGGTCATAGTGGGGCTGTCATCCACTTGAAAACTGGATCACAGAAAAACTTAATGTTCTTTTTCTGAAAACAGAAGGCCACTCAAGAAACTGGCACAATTTGGGGTTCCTCCTAATTTCAGTATGCAGGAAGGGAACCTCAACTCACTACCAAGAAGTTGCTGGATTTTTATCATGACTCCCTTTTCAGAAGGTGCACTAAGGCAAAAGCAGTTGAGGGAGTGTAACAGGAAGGCTTCAGGAGAGGAGGCTGCCAAGATAAACTGGCATCAGACTGTGATTCCAGAGCTGAACAGGGTGAGACGGGGGAGCAAGCCAGGGTTTCCGCTGTTTAGCTGGCGGGTTTCTGAATCTGCAACTCTCTTAGCAATTAGAAAAGCTTCCTCTTTCTTCCTTGAAGTGGCTTGTGCTTGTGGACTGCTCACCTTGAGGGTGCGCAGCCCGACCCATGGCCACCGTGCCATCGGGAGGCTGACTTAAAGCAACCTGACACCTAATGGCCAGTCCCTGAGGATGTGCTATGGCCGGAGTCTCGGGGGTTCAGCAGTTCAAAGAGATGCGGGTGTCACAGTCTCTGAAGAGAAGAACAGTAACAGATGGAACCGGCTGGAAGTTACTGCCGTAGCCGCAGGACCCAAAGCTGCTGGGCCCCAAAGCAGACTACTGCTATTGTTAGGTGCCCTGAGTCGACCTTCTGACAACAGAAACACTCCCCGGTGCTGCCCCATCCTCACCATCGATCCTATGCTTGAGCTCACAGCGTAAATGCGTGAGCCACTAGGTAATATGCTACACAAGACCCCCTCAGAGTATTAAATATGCTAATATTCAATACTTTTTAGAGTATTAAAAAGCAAGGCCAGGCTCATTGCTACAGTCACGGTGTCAGTCCCTCTCCTTAAGAGTCTTCCTCTCCTTCACTGTCCCTCTACTTTACCAAATAGCCTTCTCCAGGGTCTGGCCTGAAAATATGTCCAAAGAATCTAAGTCACAGTCTCGCCATCCTTGCCTCTAAATAGCACCCTGGCAGTACTTCGCTCAAGGCAGATCTGCTTGTCCTTTGAGCAGCCCCTGGAGCTTTCAGCATTCTTCACCAGCCCTACCCTTCAAATGCATCCATGCTGCTTGGTCTTCTCCAGTCAACGTCCACCTTTGCTCTGCATGTGAAGCAATGGAAACAGACCACAGCTTGGGACAGACACACCTTGGTTTTCAAAGTAATATCCTTGCTTGGCAATACCTTAGGTCATTTGCAGCAGACTGACATTGCTCAGCTTCCACGAACATTGATTGTGAGTGCAGGCAAGACAAACTCCTTGACGACTTCACCTCTTTCTCTAATTATCTCCAAGGTGGCCTACCTGTTCTGTGGTGAGGATTTTGCTTTTTTACATTGAGTTGCCATCCATATGAAGGCTACAATCCTTGATCTTCGTCAGCAAGTGCTTCAAGTCCTCTGCAATTTCAGCGAGCGAGGTTGTGTCATCTGCATAGCTCAGGATGTTAAGAAGCCATCCACCATGCCTGAGGCCACACTCTTCTTCATATAAACATACTTCTCTGGTTACACGTTGGGCATACAAAACGAGTAAGTGTGGTGAGAGGCTGTAACCCTGTTGTACACCTTTCCCCATGTTAAACCATGCAGTATTCCCTTGTTCTGCTTGCAAAACTGCCCCTAGATCGATGAACAGATTCTACATCAGAACCAGGAAGTATTCAGAAATCCCCATTCTTCTCAAGGCTATCCATAGTTTGTTATAATCCACACAGTCAAATGCTTTGGTACAGTCAATTCAACACAAGTAAAAATCTTTCTGCTATTCAGCCAAGATCCAGCTGACATCAGCAAAGATATTCCTCGTCCCATGCCCTCTTCAGAATCTGGCCTGAACCCCTAGCACTTCCTTCTCAGTGTACTGCTGCAACCTTTGTCAGATGCTCTTCAGTACAATTTCACTCGCGTGTGATATAGGTGACATTGTCCATAGTTTGGGCATTCTGCTGGATCACCTTTCTTTGGAATGAGTACAATAAAGATCTCTTCCAGTTAGTTGGCCAACTAGCTGTCTTCTAAATTTCCTGGCATAGTCAAGTGATTCCAATGCTTCATTTCAATGCTGAAACCATTCCATCAATTGCTGGAATCTTGTTTGGGGCCAATATTTTCAGGGTGATTTTAAATTCTTCCTTCAGCTGGTTTCTCTCTCTCTCTCCCTCTCTTCTTCTCTCTCCCTCTTTTCTCTCTCTCCCTCTCTTCCTCTCTCTCTCTCTCTCTCTCTCTCCTATGCTACCTCCTGAAATGTTCTTTTTTAGTACACTGACTGCTGAAGCTCCAGAAAAGAGGAAGTAAAAGAGAGGACTGGTGCTGATGCTAAACTCATTCAGAAACAGGGCATGGCTTTCCTTCCTTTCATTTTTTATTAGAAGATCATTTTATTGGGGGTGCTCACAACTCTCGTAACAATCCATACATCAATTGTATCCTGCGTATTTGTACGTTTGTTGCTATTGTACTTTTCTAGACGTTTACTTTCTATTGAGCCCTTGGTTATCAGCTCCTCTTTTTTCCCTCCCTCCCCAACCCACATGGCCCCTTGATAAGTTATCATTATTTTCCTAACTTACACTGACCAATATCTCCCTTCCCCCATGGTTTCTGTTGTTTGTCCCCTGGTGGGTGGAGGGTGGCTATGTGTCAATCATTGCTATCAGTTCCCTCTTCTCCCCACCTTTTCCCTACCCTTCTCATATCGTTATTCCCTTTCCTGTTCCTAGATGACGCCGTGTCATGGGCTCTTATCTGTACCTGTGTACATGCTCCAATCCAACCTACAGTGGAAGGCAGTACTGGGATCAAGATAATGGGGTGGAAACCTCAAGGAACCAGAGGAATATTGAGAGTTTCCTCGGTGCTTTACTGTGCCCTGATTGACTTATTCCTCCCTGTGACCTCTCTGTGAGGGGATGTTCCATTGTCTACAGATGGGCTTTGGGTCTCTGCTTCGACACCCGACATCCCCTCCCCATCATTCTGAACAATGTGTCTTGTTTGTTTGTTAGTTATGGATCTTCTGATGGCTGTTACCCTGTCCTGATGACATCTCATGATTATACAGACTGGTGTGCTTCCTCCAGGTGGGTTTGTTTCTTCTCTGCTAGATGACTGTTTATTTAACTTCAAGCCTTTAAAACCCTCAGTTTTCTTCACGTTGGTTTGTGCACCCAATTTGTCTTCAGCCATCGTGCTGGGAGGGTGAGCATCACAGAATACCAGGTTGGCAGAACAAAGTGTTCTTGTGTTAAGGCAGGGCTTGAGCAGAGGCCCAAAGTCCATCCACTTTCTCAATGGATTGTCATATAAATTTATGTACATAGACCAATACCTCCATTTTATGAATTAATATATTTACTGATGCACACACCTATTTTTATATCTCTATCCATAGTTTTGTTGTCTAGATCTTTTCTGTTGCCCTTTGCCTTCCTCCTACCTCACCATCATGCGACCCTTACTTCTTCCTCTTACTAATCCCTCTCAGCTAGATTGTTATTGCCCCAACACCTCCAGGATCACTACATCCTCCTTGTTGTTAGCTTTAACTCTCTAGCTGTTCCACTATGTATGGCGTTGCTTTCCCACCACTCCCTTCCCCCTACCTCCTTCTCCCCCAAGTCCCTTTGGGACTGTGCGTCCCATTGCTTTCTCCTCCATCTTGCTTCCAATGCCTATTTTATATCAGTAGACAAACAAGAAATAGCATACAACAAACAAAAAGAAAACAAAAGATTTAAAGGAAAAGGAAAAATCATATGTAATTTCAGGTCTGTACACTGATTTTAATGACTATATTCCTGCAGCTGCTGGGGGAGTTCTGGGAGCTGCTCGCCTGAAGTCTACTCTGGAGGCTCGTTAGGACCCTTGTGGCTTTGCTGTGTTCCTGTTGCTGTGTTATGTCCCCTTCTTGGCTCGTCCAGCTGCGGGAGGGTCACACTGCACCAACTCCCTGCCGTGTGTCCCCAGTGTTGTCCTCTGTCACAGTATGCTCCAGGGAGGGGACAGCATGTCTGAGCGGTTGTCAGCCAGCCCCACAGTGAGACGACGATTCTTAAATGGGTAGAAAATTCCAGGAAGGGATTGTCTTGTGTGTGCTTCTTTTTCTTAAATGTCTGTGAGATTTGGGTGGTTTGGTCAGGATTATAGACTACAGAGAAGGAGCTTCTGAAAGGAACTAAAATTGGAAGAGGAATGATCCCTGAGAAGCCAGCTCCCAAAGGCCGCCAGAGGTTCAAACAATACATGTTGACTGAGTAGCTACCAGGGCAAAGGAGCCTTGGCTGTGTGGTGGTGATGGGTGGACTGCTAACTGCAAGATCAGCTGTCTGAAACCACAAACCCCGGGAACCCACAGGGGCAGTTCTACCCTGCCCCAAGAGCTTACTCTGAGTCGAAACCAACTCGATGGCGGAAGATTTGAATTTTTCCTAGTTGAAAGGCTCTAGCACTGGGTACGCAGAAATAAAAAATTCAAGGCTCAACCTGAAGGTCCAGGAGGACCTCAGACCATTCAAAAATCCCCCCTGATCACCAGGTGCAGCTCAAGGCAGGGAAGGGCACCCAGGGGAGAGAGGCAGAGCTCTCTGAGCAGAGTACTGGAGAGTGATTCGAGTTTGGTTGGTTGCAAAGAGAGGGCCAAAAAGAGGAAGTCACGCGGTGCGGGTGTGCGTGTGCACAGCGCACAGGGGAGTGATTACATCAAGGAACTGCGAAGTTCAGTTTCACAGAGTTTAAGAAGGGAACCAGGAAGTGGTAAGAGAGAAGGCTCAAGAGGCAAGGGGTGCTCGATCTTATGGAGCCCTGTCCCCTCTGACCATGAGCTTGATATGCAGAGGTGTGGTCTTATCAGAGATGACTTTGGGAGTTTACTGTCACAACAGGTGACAGAGGGAGTGCTTGAGACAAGCTAGGAAGGCTAGGGGTTGGAGGCAGGGACAAGTCAAAGGATTTGGAAGGCAGAAGACTGAACCTGATTGTCAGAGAACTCACTAGACTTAAAGAAGGAAAGTGACTTCTCCAAGAGGAAAGAACTGAGAATAAAGAAAGCATGGCGTGTGCGTGTGTGTGCGCGCGCGCATGTGTACTCATGTACTCACAGACACACTTTTAAAGACATAGTACTATATATAAAATGTACACTCTATCTATACATCTGTATAACATTGAAAACATAGTCTTCACTTTCATGAAATACAGAGTGCTGGAGTCCATTAAGGTAGAGAAGGCCCACACAAGTGATCATCCTGAGAGGATCTTTGAACCTCAAACCCTAAAGACACTGTCCTTTTTTGTGGGGGCATCACTGCCCTCTGGTGGGAGTGGGAGGCCCAGTCTTGCTCCTGAAGAGCTCCTGCTGGATTTGAACCGCCAAGCCAGTGGGCCGCAATCCCGCACTCAACCACTACGCCACCAGGAAGAAGTACTTTCAGTCAAAAACTCAAACAAACATCTAACGAGTAAAGAGTGCTTTGCTATAGTCTCAAGCTCTTCTAACGAATGATGTATATGCAGTCCATCTCAAGAAACACAGATGCCACAAGTCAGAGGAAGAACTATGAGTAATGAGTAATTATTGTGAGTGTTCAAGACCAGGCCGTATGAAATCCTGCAGGATGCAGATGGCTTTATCAGTAATGGACTGCAGTACGAGAATCTTCTTGGACTCTCAAGTCAAAATGTTAGCCCAATTTTCAGATTGTCTATCGGGCAACTATGAGTTGGAATCAACTCCAGGGCAGTGAGTTTTTGTGAATCCACTGTGTTTCAGTTCTATGATAGCACTCATTAGTCACTATATCCTGCTCTAAGAGTTTCACACATACTAACTCATTCCATTCTGCTGTTGGCAGGTGCCACCAAGTGGGTTCTCACTCGTAATGACAGGGTGTCAGCAGAAGGAAGCAGTGCACAGCCTCCCGGTTACGCACTGTGGAGTCACTAGGCCAACGCGTCTCACTCACTGTCCCTCTGCTTCCATCCTGAGGGACCAGGTAATACTGCGGTCATCCAGGTTTGCAGATGAAGAAACAAAGAGCTACAAAGAGGTTTCATGATTTGTGTGAGGCCACGCTGGATGTAGCCATTGACAGGCAAGCACCAAACCGCAGCTAAGCTCAGGACTGCTGTGCTGCCTGCATCTCAGTGCCAGCATGGTGATGGTGAGGGAGAGTTAAGCAAATGAGACTCCATGGCAGCTTTCATTGAGCCTACCTGCTGGTAGTAATCCACATACGTGATCTCACTGCTGTCCCGCTTCTGAAAGGTGTGTGTGGGCTTCAAAGACCAGTCAATGTCATCAATGCGATAGGTTTTGTTATTGTACCTGGAAAAATGCAAGAGATTGGTTTTTAATGTTCTAAATCATACAAAGTAAACTGCTCTTACATTAACCTATTAATTCTAAGGGCCTCAAAAACCAAACTCACTTCCAATGATCCCATAGTGGCTCACATTGACCTGATAGGACAGGGCAGAACTGTCCCCCTGTGAGTTTTTGAAACAGTAACTTTTATGGGAGTAGAAAGCACCATCTTTCTCCTGAGGAACGGCTGGTGGACTTGAACAGCTGACCTTGCAGTTAACAGCTCAATGCATAACCCACTATGCTTTCAGGTTGTTGTGGTCAATTTGATCCAAAATAGAGCTTAAAAGAGCAAATTTTTAAGTGAATCCCAATTACTGTTTAGCTTTCAGGGGATGTTTTTGATTGGAGGTACAAAGATTATCTCAGGGCGATAATTCCAAGGATTCATCCACCTTCTAGGATTCCAGAAAATTTAGAGCCCACGAGAATTCTGTTATGCATTCTCCCCCTTTTGAATAGGACTCTTGCACAAGAATCTTTGACCAAAATGGTCAGTACTGGTAGCTTGAGACCAGCTAGTTCTAGATAGTGAATTGGGAGAGAAAACAAAAGTACTAGGTACTATATTAGATCAACTAACTGACATGTTCCAAGAAACCACAATCTCCAAACCAAGGAACCAAATTCCATGCAGCTTTTGGTTGTACATAAGCAGCCTTGAGAGTGACTTATTTTGGGTAAGGGAGGCGGGGGATAGAAAGTGATTATTGCTGTAAATATTTTTAATGATCAGCCCCTATTTAAGAAGAACATCAGTTCAGTCACTACCACATAAGACATCCATGTTCTAACAGAACTGATGGGAACGTCATGCTCTGTGCTCTCCTCTTCTTACTGGTAACCGGTGAAGTAGGTGGCATCAAGTCAGCTCCCACTTCCGGCAACACAAGTATGTTGGAGCAGACTATATCTCACAGGATTTTCCACAGGTGACTTTCCAGAAGTCCCCAGGTCCTTCTTCTGACTCACTTCAGGATGGCCTCAAACCTTTCACTTGGCAGCTGGGAGCTGGGATCACTGGTGCTACCCAGGAAGTAACATCAGGTCAATCACACTTAGGCATCCAAAGGAAAAAGCGTTCCTCAAATACTTTCCCCTCCACTTCTGATGCTACACAAGTGTTCTGAGCTTACAGATCACTTTTTTCCTGATGAAAATAATCAAGAGACGGCTAATCACTCGGGCAATTTGGTATCCCTGTAAAGCTCCCACTGAAGGCTGGTTCTTGACAAAACAGCAGAGCAAACCAATGCAGAATCTCCCAAGTTCAGATTCCAAGCGCTTTCTCCCCTCCAGGTGTGCTTCTGGTCAGTGTAAATAATTAACACCATAGCTCATAAGAGTTAAATGAAGTTAAAAATGAAATCAGGTCTTTGAGAGACTAGCCAAAGAAGCTAACTGGATAGTGCCCCCAATTTTACATCATTATGACAAGTGAAGTCTAGTTTCCCCCCAAAATCAAGCCATTCTCCTTGACCATTAGGTTTCTAACAGGGTTTCTAACCTTATGGGCAGAATGTCCCCGATAGCCATTCAAAAGAAAATTGTATAGGCCAATCAGAAGCATGTGTTTCTGGGTTTTCTATAGTCAATCAGTCACTGCACGTTCTTGGTAGAGTGAGTGCCTTTCCACATGTAGTTTGGTGCTACCTGATTCCTGAATCTTCTGCCTGACTAACGCTCATCTAGCATATTAATTTGATTGTTGATTCTTCTGCCACATCTAAAGGTTGGAGGTTTGAGGCTTCCCGGAAGCACTTAGTGGGGGTGGAGGGTAGGGGTAGTGATCTACTTCTTAAGAAAACCTCATTACCATCTATAGCAACCCTACTGAACAGAGTGGAATACCCCTGTGAGTAACAAGAATATAACTCATTACTTCAAGAACAGAACGCCTCATCTTCCTCCCTCAGAGGGGCTGGTGGTTTCAAGTGGCTGACCTGGCTCTTAACACCCCAACTTGTAATCCTCTAAGCTACCAGGGCTCGGACACTGGCCCCCTAAGAAGCACGGTTCTACATGACAGGCATGGAGTCACCAGAAATGGGAATCGATGGCAACTGGGCTTTTCTTCTCTTGCAGCACTGTGTAGAGTGGGATGATCCTCACACTGCCCACAGAAACCTCCGAACCTCTAGGTTCCTTACAACGTGACTAAATAATATGGCAAATTAATCCATGAGGACTGTGATAAGATGGTAGCCTCCTCAGCCCAGGTAGAATGGAATTCAGTCAGTCTCACCTCTCTGCTGTAGTATCCCAAACCACTCTAAGTGGGAATTCCGTGCCAGAGTGAAAGGACTACCCTTGGGCTGAGCTTTGTACTCAGGAGGCCACTGAATCCACCTCTGTTGAATCCAGTTCTGTGTGCTCGAAGGGTGAACTCCCAGCATTAGAGACACCATGGTCTTATAGAGAAATTATGTCAAGAGGCTAATGTTTGACCTGTACCATCAAACTGCTATAAGCGGAAGTGCTATGGGAGTAAAACAGAAGAGAAATCTTCTCTACTTAATTTCAATTGAATGGATAGGTGGAAGCTTTGACATTTGAGCTGGCCTTGCAAAAAGAGTAGGAGTTCAGCAGGACACATTTACAGTAGTTTAATTCATAATTGTCAAGTGCAAGGGTATGTTAAAAATTACTAGGATTTCAGTACATATATGTGCAGGTTTATTTTGAACATGGCCTGTTTAAACAAAGTGTGTGACACTGGACAGAGGCAGACAAGTTCTTTCACTAATGCACTTGTCTTAAACTCCTGAGAAAGAACCCGGGGCACTGAAAACAGTGGCTTTCACAGAAATAGGCTGGATCAGTTCAATCCAAGGGTGGCGTCAGCTCAGGAGGCTACGGTGCCTTTTTTGGGTGAGGGGAGTCAAAGGGTTAATCTTGATGACTATTTCCAAAGGACACAAAATAATCACATGGTCTATGATGAGGAAGTTTTAAGAGAAAGGTTAGGAAAAATTGTGCCAAGTAATTTCTTCCCCATCACAACAGTACAGCTGCTCATTATTTGAGGGATGCTGGGGTTGGCCAGTGAGCAAATCATTGGGAAGCTGTACGCCATCCACTATAGCGGCCTAACCTTTCCTTCCCTGTTGGACACTGTGTTCTCCAAATGCCAAAGACATTTATAAGGAACTCTCTCCGAGTCCCTCAAGGGTGCCCAAGCTGCATGTTGGATGTGGTGTCAATGGAAGAGTGAGTGCAGAATTCTGCAGGGAAGGGTTGGAGAGATGGGAACAAAACTTCAGGAGTGTATAGATGGAGGTGGAGCCCGCATTGGGAAACAGAAGCTTCCCCTTTTGTTATTTTTTTCTTATGAAAGGTGTCTATGATTTTGTAGCAACACTTTTACCTGGCCCTCCTATTGGAAATGACCAAGAAGCACCTCAACAGATAAATGAAACAGCAAATGGAAGTGTATCCATACAATGGGATCCTGTTCAGCTGTAAAAGCCATAAACGGACATGGAGAAGCCTTATAGGCATATTGTGAAGTGAAAGAAGCTGGTCCAAAAAAGCCGCATGCTGTATGATACCCACTCTGTATCATTCTGGGTCAGCCAGGACTATAGAAAGTAAAAGGACCGCTGGTTGGGAGGAGCCTAGGGGCAGGGAAAATCGATGACTGAGTGGATCGCAAGGCACATTTTAGAACAGTGAGAGTATTCTGTGGGTTTGTGGGAAGGAGGACATAAGGCATCAGGCATGCTTCAATGCCCGTAGGAATGCACAGCAGAGTAAGTCCTGTTGTAAACTCCGGACGGACTTCAGTTCATGGCAACCGTTCAATAGTGACCATCAATTGTAAAAACCATACGTTATGAGGTCTACGAGAAATAAGGCGCAGGGTTCCACCTCTGAGAGATTTTTCTCTTATATACAAACTAGAACTTGCAACATTGATGACTATCTTATATTTGTGAATGATTTTATAGTTCTGCACTGAGGCGTTTTCATACTGTCCTGTTATGGGGGGAAATGGACAGATTTAAGGTAATGTTCCCTCCTCCCCCTTCCTCCCTGGGCTGCCCATTTCCTTCCCTCTCTTTGCCTTTGCTATTAATTTCACGGCCAACCTCCCTGCCTCCCCTTCCACTGAAATCAAAGTCTCTACCTTCTAGTCAGTTATTCTTCTGGTAAGCAATTTTTCTGTACACTTAAAACTGTTCTAGAAATAGAGTCAATTGAAACTTGGGGGTGACTTGCTACTTAAAAGGTAGTCTCATTTCTTCACCACACTTGCTACAGTACTCTTATCTCCTTCATGGGAGCAAGTATCCAACAGGATCACGATGTGTAAACTAGCCTTTCTTATATTGGAGCTGGGATTAAGGTGAAAGCCCCAAATCCATGAATCTGTGTTTTCTTTTTTTTTTTTAATTAAATCATTTTATTGGGGGCTCATACAACTCTTATCATGATTAATACATACATCAATTGTATGCGGACCAAATCTGTGTTTTCTCTCTCCCTCTGGTTCACTTGAAAGACATCTCTGAGTGTCTGAGGTCTTAAAGACTGGATTTCAACCAAGCAGCTATCTAAGTGAGACATCAACTAAGCCCACACAGAAGTCCACCAACAGCCATGATCCAAGGACTTGTAAATGATATAATCCAAATCTGATGGAGAGAATACTATCAGCTTAAAATTGTGAGGTCCTGCTTTGCAGAAGGCTATGTATAACCATGGAAGCCCCAAATACCTTTTCAGTATCTATAGACTCCCCTCTGACCATAATTGAGGGATGAAAATAAGCTAGCTATCAGATAGAAGAGTATTTTACAGACAACTATTGTAGATTAGAATGATAACTCTGACCTGAGTGGTTAAAAATCTCATCATTTGATCTCTCTTTTGATACACTCTGTGCTTGATCTGGTTTTAATATTCTCTGGCTTTCTTTTTCATACTGAAGCTTATCTCTATTGTATTTTGTCATAGTCAGTAGCCTTCTTGACTCTATTTTTCTGCTTCTCAGTATCAAACAAAGGATAGATGACCCTATAGAGACAATAACTAGAATCAGGATTCCAGGTGAGGTGGGGGAGGGGTGGCAGTAAGGGAGAGCTGATAGCAAGAAGGACAAGAAGGAAGAAAATGTTTTGAAACTAATTGTGGTCGTGATTGTACAACACTGCTTGATATGACTGAACTATGGAATGGGATGCTGTCTGGATTGGGTCCTAATAAAATGGTTTGAAAGAAAGAAAAGGTAGTCTACGGTGGCAGTCACCTAATCTGGTGTCAACTTGAGGATTCAGAGGACAGGGGTGGAGTCGAGCCTGTCAGTCTGGGGGCCAATGAGACCTCTGTGTGGGCATGGCCTTCTCCTGGGAGTTCTGGGAAATGTGGTAGTTCCTTCTTGAAAGTGGAGACACTATCTCGGTTCACTTCCTCGGAGACTCTCAACTGACAAGGCTGACTTCCTACAAAACATCCCTGAGGAGAATCGAAATGGACCTACCCTGATGTAGCCCTAGGTGTTGGTGTAACCCTGTGGATACCCTTGCCAGTACTGAGATGCTTACACCACACCACCACTGAACCCAAGGACTTTCTACCCACTGACCTGTGACCTTCCTGCATTTGGCATCATTGCCTGTATTTTGTGAGTCTGAAGAGGACTCTGTGGATTACTGTTGGTCATAGGGGATAATATCGGACTTGTGGACTTGATCTGGACTGAGTTGGAATGCTTTCTCAATGTTCCATTTCCTCTTGTATATAAATCTTTCTTATATCCACTTGATTTGTTTGGATTTGTTTCTCTAGTCGACCAAGACTAACTCATCTATACATACAATGGATTGTGATTATGCCATCAAGAAAAAGAATGCTCTAAGGAATACTGCAACACGGATGAAACTTGAAACCATTATGCTAAGTGCAATAAGTCAGTCACACAAAAGAAAGGAACAAAAAATGAATGGCTCCACTGGTGTGGGATCCTAGAACAGGTAAACGCATAGAGACAAAGGCCATTCAGTCCAGCAGTTGGACTTAGGTGAGCATGAATTATGAGAGCATCACTCTTCACAATCTTGACACCCAGAAGAACTAGAATCTAGTTACTAGATGGGACCTGATGACCACCACCAACTGCTATCATAACAGAAGGCCCTGGTGAGAGAGGGCAGAGGGAGAAGGGAGAATGGAATGCAAAGTCAGAAAACTACCACCCTTCCTGGTCAGCTAGAGACTGGTAGAACTCATCAACACGATGACCCTTCATCACCCTTTAGGTCTCAAAATGAACTCACCCCCACAGCTTAACTTTCAACGAACCAACAGACAGGTCTATGAGGGGAGCACTACCACTGGGGAGGTACACACGCCTTAGAATCATCAACTGTTGAGATCAAAGAGACGGCATTTACCCAAGGACAACGTTCAGAAGGATTAGGACAGGAGGAATGGAGACAGGAAACACAAGGGAGGAAGTGGGAAAAGTGATGCTATATGGTGGGGGATTTCGATCAATGACATGAAGCAAAATGTTTATCAGCAACTGAGTGAACATCGATTCTGTACATTTTCACCCAACTCACAATAAAAAAGGGTGTGTGTGTGTGTGTGTGTGTGTTTGTGTGTGTGTGTGTAAGACCATTCGTGGCTAACAGGGGCTAGAGGGAGCAGAGAGAAAGGGTAGGTTCAGGAAGCGCCAGGTTTCCGTTGGGAGTAAGGAGAAACACTGGGGAATGAACCGTGATGATGGCTGCACACCACAGTGAGTGCAATGGGTGCTACTGCACTTAGGCATGGTTGAGATGGAATGTTTTTTGTTAAACATCTTTTACCACAATGAGGTTTTGGTTTTTGCTTTTAAATTGGGAGGAAGTGTCATACAGAGGTACCAATGCATCCCAGGCCAAAGACTGAAAGTGAGAGCAGGAAGTGTGTGGGTGGAGAATGGTGTGGGCTGGAAGATAAGATAAAAAGTGGAACGTGCCAAACCTGGGACAGTCCTGGATGCCTGGTGAGGACGTGGGCACAGCCAGGCCATCTAGACCTGCGAATAAGCCGAGGAGGTCCCTGCTCCGGGCAATGCCCTGAGGCAATTGTGATTCCCACATGCCATACATAATTGACCCTTCCGAAGAAAACTTTATTCAAATGCCCACTTTTTACCTTGTAAGGACAATGAGTCCCAGCAGCGCTTTCTCACAGGCCTGGGGAAAAGAGGAGGGGCTGGTGCTGTGGTAGAGGGCAGTCATGAATTCCAGAACCGTCTCATTCCGGAGGACTTTGTAGCACACATCCGCGCTGAACAGCAGTCTGCTTTCAAAGTGGGACACAGAGATGGCCAGCCCAGGCCAGAGAGACAATCTTAAAAATAAATAAATAAATTTAGCTAGCTTCCTACCAGAAAAACAATGCACTTAAAAAAAAACAGTGATGATTATATGCTCTGAACTCTCAGGATTTGACCAGAATTTTCTTTAGTGTGATTTCTTCCTATTTAAACTTCAGTCATTGGAGTCCTGGTGGCAAAGTGCTTCCAGAGTGGGATGCAATCGTTAAAGTCAGCAGTTCCCAAGCACCAGCAGCTCTGCTGGAGAAAGACGGGGTTTTCTTCTCCTGTGAACAGTTACAGTCCCAGAAACTCACAGGGGCACTCGTGCCCTGTCACATACGGTCACGATAAGTCGGAAATGACACAATGGAGATGAGTTGAGGGAACTTCTTTCGGAGTGTCTTTTCAGCATAGATTCAGGATTAAAACATTCCTGAATTTAGTGGGGAGAACCAAACCCACGGCTACTGAGTCGATACCAACTCAGAGTGACCCTCGGGTAGGATCGTGATGCTGTAAATCTCTCCAGGAGCATGAGCTGCCTCATCTTTCTCCTGGTAGGTTTGATCCAGTGACCTTCTGGTCAGCAGTCCTGGGCTTACCTGACAAGGTCACCAGGGCTCCTTTGAACAGAGCTCCTCAGTCTTGATACAACTGATGATCCAGATTGGGTAATTCTTGGTACAGGCGCTGTCCGGTACACTGTAGGACCTTTCAGATCATCTCTAATAGCCATTAAATACCAGCCGCAGCCCTCCGCTGTGACCGCCAAACACGTCTCTAAATGTCTATCAAATGTTCTCTCTAGTTTCACACCACCCTGGTTGGGACCCACACTATAGGATTGACATTACAGACTGATCTGTCCCCACAGGAAAACCTCTGGGTTCTGAGAAGCAAGTGCACTCAATGGGGAAACCGAAGATGGGCTCGAGAACAAGACTAAGATATACTTAAGAGATGCCAGGTGCAAATAAACAATGAGACATGAAAACATTTTCCTTTCCACCTTTATAAATGCCATGGACCAAAAAACTCTGAAGAGGAAATGGCGTGAAAGAACAGAAGATTCCATTTCATATTCCTGTGGAACTGATTTACTGCAGTCACCTACCCTGAGCTTGGAGCCACTGCTGGGCCTCCACATATGTCTGGTCCAGCTGGAGAGACATGAGGCAGGGGTGAATGGCATAGGGCACTTCATGCACAAAAGCTGACACTTAGAATTCAACCCAGAAACCAGTTCATTTTTGCTCTGCCAGGCAGTAGGGCAAAGATCACCCACAGTCTTTATCTTGGCCTCTCAGTTTCTGTTTCTGAGCTAGTAGTTATTTCTTTGTCTGTATCTTGGAATGTTGGAGAGTTGATTAACCTATTTAAGAGGGATCTGAGGACTTTCCCGGAAGCACCTGGTCTCCATTAGAGTAAAAATTCTGTGTTTCTAATCATTCTCTCTTCCACTAGGGGAGGTGACTTGTCTCCACTTGACCTCTGCTTGACAGATTTCCTATTTACCATCCTGCCTACACTAATTCCCGTTCAGCAAGAAATTAGAAAAACTGAACATTGTTAAGATAATGTGCAGTTTAGTTTCATTATTATTTGGCACACACAGAAAATTTCATTTCTGAGTTTCTTCAAGGACTCATGATGACGATAATAAGAAACAGGGTGAAAAAAAACATTCTGTTGGGCACACAAATATTCCTATTTACCAATCTCATATTTACCATTCTAGAAAAAAACACTGCAAATTATAAAAAAATCCATTACATTTCACACCATGGAGTCTCCCATAGGAGCCAAAATCATATAATCGTGCAGTGCAAAAGCTGCTGCTCACATTTCAGTAATGTCAGAGTCACAGAAAACAAGCAAACTCACTTGTGCTGGGGAATCTCCACCGGCTCTTTAGGATCAAAGTAGTTCCGTCCAATTTGGTACATGGATAGCTTTTTTAAGATCCTGCGAGTATGTTCATTACAGCATTGGTCAGTAGCAGTCAGTGACAGAATGCGAGGTTATACAAATAGTGCTGAACATCATGATAAACGCCTAAGGGAAGTACTGAACTACAATCCCGATAGTACACAGTGCTTAGACACCAGGTATACATATGAAGGCATATAGGAGAGGCCTTCAAAAAGCTCCTGGGGAAACCCCCTAGTCGTTCCATTCTATTTTTAGGGTCCTTTTGTGAGAACTGCTGCTTTCATATTTGAGAATGGCTTAACGGAAATGCTGTCCGACTGTCCACATCGGAGATATGTGATGGCGTGCCCTTTGAGACTTGTAGAAGTGACCAGCGGGGTCAGGCAAGGCTCATCTACCAGCTTCTCTGAACTGAGGAGCCTGCTGCTCACTAAGCTACCGGGACTCCCCAGGGCCCACCAAGCACCATGGCAGCCTCTTCAGCAGGGCATCTTGGCTACCTTGGGAATCAGAGACGTCACAAAACATAGGGCTGTCAAGGCATGGGAAAAGGGAGGGAGCTTCAAGTTCTGAAATGGATGCCCCAACTTTGGGACCATCCCTTTAGGTACAATCACTGAGCCTCAGCTTCCTCTCCAGGGTGGTAATAGTACCTGCCTCTTGGGTAAATGAAATCCAGCCTCCACATGCTGGCTGCTGGGGTCCGGCAGCTCTTTCTCTTGGTGGCGGCGGGCTCCTGTGACAATGGCCTCTAAATCCAGCATGGAACGGACGGCATGCAGCACAGGGTCAGGCCAGGGTCAGCAAGCTGCCCATTTGTGCAGGGGAAGTTCCTGGGTGTGTACTATTTGGCAAACCCAAGGGGCCCTTGAGCAAAGGACTCATCTAAGGTTTTGAAAAGTTCACTTTAATCGTTTGCTCTATTAGCAAACAAACCAGCTGGTCTGGACCCTGGAAGTCCTCAGCCATCATCTGGGAAGACTGTTCACGATGGAGCTTTCCAGGTTCTTACAGGACATTCTCTCTGATGAGGTGGCGTAGTGGGTTCCACGGTGGGCTGCTAACCTCCGGCCGGCAGTTCGATTCTACCTGCTGCTCTGCAGGAGAAGCTACGACACTCGGTGAGTGTCTGTCAAGATTTACAAGCTCGGACACCCTCGGGTGCATTTCTACCCTGTCCTGTATGGTCACCACGACGCAGCATTGAGTCCAGGCCCCTCAAGATGACTGTAAAGCTAATGATTCTGGGAACAGTCAAGGAAACACTGCGATACTTACTGAGAGCCTCCCCTCTGCAGCCCCCTCCCGCTCGCCACCGATGCAGAAATGGGAGGAAGCTAGGGTGGGAGGAGGGTGGTGGAAAGCTGTCGTGTCTTTTCACATCCAATTTAAATGAGAAAGGAGGGAAGGAAATTTCCCAGATGGTGCATTGGCCAGGACTGGAACTCAGGTTTCCTTCATGGAAAGCAAGAATCCTGCCACAGAATGACCACTGTTCCCCTCCCCCCCCACCACCCGTAACACAAACACCTCCCTGCCAATGGAGTTGATTCTGACTCAGAGCAGTCCTGGAGGACAGAGTAGACCTGTCGCAGTGGGATTTCCCACACTGTGACTCTTTTTGGGAGTGAAAAGGCTCATTTTTCCCTCACAGAGACATTGGTGGTTTCAAACTCCTGACTCCTGAGTTTCACAGCCAAAGCATAATCCACTACATCACTGAACTTTAAATCTGGGGCTGGGTCGAGGGTAGAGGAAGAGATTAGGAAAAAAAAAGATACCCTATTTAATTTCAGTGACTGAGAAAAAACCCTAGGTTAGTTTTTTGTTTTGTTTTGCGCTCACTCGGATAATACTGAATAATGATGGGGAGTATTACCAACTGTGATGGGTGGAGCGGTACTTCCATATGCGAGTCCTTGCATGTTCTAGCGTGGTAAATGGCCCTAAAAAGGCCACTGTGCTGGCACACTGTCTATAAGATGGTTGATGACTTTAATAACCAGCCTTGATGCTGGCAGGTCTCAGGAGCTTACAGGAAATTCACATCTAAAATAGCTTACTTTTTGAAGATGCTGCTGAAAACCTGGGTGCACACAGGGGAACTTGAGGGCAGTGCCCCCGTCAGCGTGAGCGTCATCTTCACAGCCTCGCCTCGATGAGTCTCGCTGGACAATTCAGTCACCTGGGAGGAGGAGAAGTATTTCAGATGCACGGTACAGACCCTGTCCACATGTGCACAAGAGCACGTCGCAGTTCAATGCACATTAACCGAAAGCAAACTGCAGGTGTTAGTAAGACAGCTCATCTAATTGTTGGACTGTGTTTAGAGGATTTCTTCTTTTCCCAGAAAAATCAACAGATGTCTCTGCTGTTAGCTTCTTAAGGGAAGATCAGAGCCAGGCTCGTGCTTCCAAGATTCCTCAGAGAATTCCAGGAACAGTATAGAACAAAGCTCAAGTCATTATATATATATATATACATATATATATATATATATATATATATATATGATGAGGTTTACTGGTCAGAGTCAGTAGAATGGAACCCTAGAGATTGTGGTCCTTGGTCATCCTTTAAGTCTAGAAATGAGCTCATCCCCATGGAAGATTTTTTATTCAAGCAATAGCAAAGTCCATGAAAGGCAATCACACTAGTGAGGTCTGTCTCCCTTGAACAACCAACCTTTTAGCATCAAGAAGGCACCATTTACCCAAGGACAAAGTTCAGGGAGATTTGGAGAGAAGCGGCAATGGAAACAGGAGACACAGAGAGGACGTGGGGTAAGCAGGGCTACAGCTTGGGGATAGCAGTGAATGTGATGAAGCAGAATGTGTATGACTTGTTGAAAGGAAAACTCAAGTTCTTTGTAAGCCTTTACCCAAACTGCCCAGCAGTAGAAAGATGAGCGGTTCAACTCATGTAGACTGACAATCTCAGAAACCCCTGGGGACAGTTCTACAGTCAGAATCAACTCGAGGGCAGTGAGTGAGTTTTCATACCAGAACTTACCTCGATGCTCCAGAGCACACCCTGGAGACAGACTCGAGAGTCTGTGGCTTCTTTCAGCCTGTGTGGTCCAGAGCACATTACTTAAACTCCTTGAGACCTTTCTCTTCTCTAAAGTGGGAGTGAGTTTGCTGCATGTCACTGGGTAAAGCCACACCAAACCCTCTGCCAGAGCTGACTGTGACTTACAGTGACCCTAGACTCCTTAGCATTTCTGCAGCTGTACAGAGCAATATTAAGTTTAAGACAAATATTACAGTCAGAATTTAATGGGCAGAAAAGCAATAGTTCATTGGGTGGCAAGTAACATGCTAATACAAAAAAATCATTTGCCACAACAAGGATTAAGGGTCTATCTGCTCATTGGTCTCCATCTTGAGCAACAAGAGGGTGCTTGCCACATAAGACATCCATAGTCACAGTTAGAGGGACAAGAATAGATTGACTAATTTCTAACACCTGTACATTAAACTGATTGAATACAAACAAGTAAGCTGGATCATTCAAGTGTCCCCTGCTCTGTGTGTCAGAGTAGAACTGTGCTCAACGGGATTTTCGAAGGCTCATTTGGGGGAAGGTGCCTCCAACCGTAGGTTCTCAGTTTAGCAATCTGCACCACCCAGGACTCCCTCCCAGGATGTCGTTGGGTGCCGTTGAGTTGGTTCTGACACATAGTGACCTGAGGTACAACAGAACAAAAGACTGCAGGGTCCTGGGCCACCCTCACAACCCTGCTCATGTTGAGCCCATTGTTGCAGTACCTACGTCAATCCATCTTGTCTTCCTTCCTCTCACGGTTCCTCCATTGTAATGACCATGGTGTTCTTTCCAGCGTCCGGTCAGTATGTCCAAAGTATGCCAGAGACTATATTGCCATCCTGGCCTCTAAAGAGTATTCTGGCTGTCCTTCCAAGATAGATTTTTTTTTTTTTGCTCTTTTGGCAGTCTGTGGTTATTTCAGTCTTCGGCAACACCCTATCTCTAATGCATCGATTCTTCTTCAGTCTTCCTTATTCGACTTCCAACTTCCACATACATATGGGGCAAGTGAAAAGATCATGGATTGGTTCAGGCGTGTTTTAGTTCTCTAAGTAACCGCCTTGCTTTTCAACACGTTCAAAAGGTCTTGTGCGCCATACAGCGTTTGCTCTCTGAACTGCTGCTTCCATGAGCAGTGACTGTGGATCCAGATGAGTCGAAATCCTTCACAACTTCAGTCTCTTCTGTTTATCATGCTATTACCTATTGTCCCAGATGTGAGGATTTTGGTTTTCTTTACACTGAGTCGTCATCCATATGGAAGGCTGCAATCCTGGATCTTCATCTGCAAGTGTTCTGAACACTTGCCGTACTTTCAGCAAGCAAGGTTGTATCCTTTGCCTATGTGCACGTTGCTAATAAGCCTTCCTCCAATCCTGACACTAGTCTTCTTCATATATTCCGACTTCTGATTGTTTGCTCGCAATACAGACTGAATAAGCATGGTGAGAGGATGCAAGCCTGAAACATACCTTTGCTGATTTTATTCCCTTTTGTGTTCACACAACAGCCTCTTGATCCAGGCGCAGGTTCCTCATGAGCACAATAAAATGCTCTGGAGTTCCCATTCTTCTCAAGACTATACATCATTTATCATGATACATGTAGTCAGGTGCCTTTGCAAAGCCAATCAAACAGGTCAACATCTTTCTGGTATCCCCTGGCCTGAGTCAATATCCATTTGACATTAGCAGTGATATCCCTTGCTACATGTTCTTTTCTAAATCTGACCTGAACCTCTGGCAGCTCCCTGTAAATATACTACTACCACTACTGCTGAATGATCTTCAGCACAATTTGACATGTTGATCAGTGATATTGTTCAATAATTTGTGCATTCTATTGGGGCACCTTTCTTTGGAATAGGTACAAACATGGACCCCTCCACTCAGTTAGCCAAGGAGTTACCCTCGAGTTGTCCTTTGAAATTTTCTGTCGATTTGTCAGACTGTGGTTGGCCTGTGTGCTGCTGTGACGTGGAAGCTATGTCACTGGTATTTCAAATACCAGCTGGGTCACCCAAAGGTTTCAGCAAAGCTTCCAAAATAGGAACAGGCTATCAACCATAAATATGAAGGGGTACCCCCTGAAAAAAAGGAGGGAAATTTCCCCAAAAGTTATGTATTTAAATTTCAACAAAACAACTTTATCACCTTTGAAGTACTCTTCATTACACTTAATATATTTGTCAAATCTGTGATTCCTCCCTGAAAGTGGCTACATTAATTTAAAAAAAATCTGTGATTCCATTCTTGGAAGCATTTTTCAAACTGCTTTGATGGCTGACATCCCCTCCCTCATTTTTTTCTTCACATCTTTTATCTCCTCAAATCACTGTCCTTTCATGTCCCTCTTTATTCACAGAAACAAAAGGAAGTCACATGGTGTGAGATAAAGCACATGGAGCAAGAGAGGCAAACAGTTTTTTTTTTTGCCAAAACCTGGCTCACTGAGATGGCATGAGCAAGGCATTTCTTTGGAGGCAAAATCAGTCCTGTCTGTCACAAATCAGGTTTGTGTGTGTGTGTGTGTGTGTGTGTGTGATCACCGCCCTGGTGGGAGTAGGAAACCCAGTCTTGCTCTCGGAGAGCTGCTGCTGGATTTGAACCACCAACCCTGTGGGCCGCAGTCCCGCACACAACCACTGCGCCACCAGGGCTCAGCCAAATCAGCCTTTTGTCACACACTATTACCCAATCGTTTCCAAACCTCTAAATAGAAAACTTGATTAACAATGTGACTTGGTGGAATGCCAAATGTACTACGAGTGGGCATTTCCATCCATTCTGGAAGTTGACAGACGTTCAGAATGAGATTTGTCACCAATTAACATTTCACCTTTTTTGAGACACGAAAACCACTCATACATTTGAGTTCTTCCCCATAGTGCTGTCCTTATAAACTGGGTTCAATATCACAACAGTTTCTGTGGCATTTTTTCCCAAAGAGCAAACAAAATTTCATAGGTGCACACTGTTCTCTTGAATCGGCCATCACAAAAAACATGGTGTGCGTGAAACTGGTTTTATGAGAAAATTCAATGTGACCAGAACCTTTCCAGGTGAAACCCCTGGGTGCACTAACTCAGAGTGAGTTGCTCGATACTCGCCTACTGGGAAAAATATGTACTGCGAAAGCTTTGCTCTGCCCAGCGCAATTTTGTTTGGGGGGTGAGGGGTACTCCCTCATGTGTCACTGAAGATGAGAATCTTGTTATTGATGTTGGGGGAATCACCGGATAAAATACTGAGGAATCAATAAGGACTACAGGTGAATAAAAATGTTTCTAAAAGCATGGGTCCAGATATTTAGTTACATTTAACCATATGGTTTGACTTTAAAGTTCTATATCCAAATAGAACGAACACTGAAGCAGCATCTATAAATCTCAGATCTAATAAAAGAACTAATACCCCCAGGTCTGATAATGCTCAGAAACATACTTCACAAATAATTTCCTGGAGAAACCCACAAAGATATGCCTAGAATGTAGAAAATTATGAAGATATGCCTAGAATATAGACGTTTCCATTTGCGATAATGGTGTCATCCTGTTCAGAATGCTGTACTAAAGGATTAAACTTTCCAAGGACAGAAGGAAGCCTGAAGTTTTAATACCGTGGGCTGTTCTAATTCTTTGATAGCTATTAGATTCTTTTTTTACTTCAGTCTTCATTTTCCTTCAGGACAAATCAAATAGTTAAATAGTACGCTTTAACATGTTTATTTTTGGCTTAGAAATATTAAAAGTGTTAAAAATCAATAAAGGAATAGAAAACAATCACTAATTGAATGGACCACCAATTCTCATCCATTGTGTCAATCCTAGTTTACAGTGGTTTACCCTAGGTAAGGTGGTTTCTGACAGTAAATCTTTATAGGTGTAGACAGCCTCATCTCTCACCTTTGGAGTGGCTGATGGGCTTGAACCATCAAGATGGGGTGAACAACTCAGTATCTAACTTACAAAGCCACTAGGACCCCTAACTCCCATGGTAGCACCGTTTTTAAAATGCTCTAAAATGTGATATTGGTACCTCGCACTTTCTAAGCGAGAGTACGTGACCCTGAAACCCGGTGTGAAAGAAGTGGCGATCTGGGAATCCGTGGCTGATGCAGTTACTTGGAAGCAGAGGTGGCTCTCTGCGGGCGCAAAGCCAGCCAGCAAGTTTGAAGTTCTGAAGCCATCGGTTAAATGCTCTTTCTTGAAGTCTGGTTTATGTTAGGACACTGAGCCTCAAATAAAAGTAGTGAGAATGTAGTGTTTGTAAAAGGTTGTATAAAATGCAAGACGATGAGCTTTTAAATTAAGAGAGAAATTATTGATGAGGCCTTAATTAGGAAGACTTCTAGCTCTCAGCAAGAGAATAGGTTAGAAGAAATGAAGGATTAACACTCATTCCAACGGTCACATGAATCAATTAAACTGTTACATGGTGTGTGTGCATAGCGTATGTGTGTGTACCTCCAACACTTGTATGTCAATGATACTGTGATACTGGAAACTAGGCTAGTGGTATCCAAAATAGCAGGGTCAGCATGGTGGACAGGTTTCAGTAGTTTCCAGACTAAGACAGATTAGAAAGAAAGACCTGGTGAGCAAGTTCTGAAAACTAGCCAATGAATCCCCTAGGGAACAGAATATTGTCTGATTGGACTCCAACATGTCAAGAATCATGAAAAGAGCATGGAACTGTGGATTACAAGAAGTCCCCAGGAGTTCTTGCTGACTTGATGGTTTTATATGTATGTATGTATGTATGATATATATATATATATGTCACATCTATCCATTGGCATCAAGTCCATTCCGAGACACAGGAACCTGACAAAGCATGGTAGAACTGCCCCATGAGGTTTCTAAGGCTACAATCTTCCAGAAGCCATCATCTTTCTTTCTGTGATGTCTTCCTTCCATGGAGGAGTGGGTGGGATTCAAACCACTGACCTTTCAGTTCGTGGTCAAACACAACAGGGTTAGCAAATGCACATACACCCCCCTACACACACACATTCTCTGTATGTTTATATATCTACATACATATACACACATATATCCATGTGTGTATGTATCATTATAAAAGATGTGTATCTAGACATATAAACTATATAAGTAATATATAGTCATTGCATAATGCATCGAGGGTGCTTCAAAAATTTTGTGGAAAAATTACAAGATCTTTTCATTCCATTTTTCCTCCATCTTTTTAAAACCCATATATTTACACACACATCCACACACGTAGATAGGGATACAGTGAAAACTTATACTATACCTCTTCTTCTAGCTTTTGTGATAGAAAAAGGGTGGCCCCATCAAATACTTTTGCTTTGTTGGAAAGTGCACACTGGCTGTGAAGCAAGGCAGTTCTCAGTTTCCTAGATTCCAGATGTGGAGTGTATGTCACATGGTACTGGTACAGCTGCCAGTTCTGGGGCAAGTCTATATTAAACAGATTTGTGACCAGTGTCACAGGTATTCCACTAGACCCTGAAAAAGATAAGTAACAATTATGCTTTCATGACGCCATAGTATTATCAATTATATCACTATGAAACATAAAATAGTTCCAGTAAAGCCAGGGTACTTACTCAACAACCCAGAACAAATGCTCTAAATTGCAGCCTACATTCATGCAGACCTAAAAGCTGAGAGTGAAAGGGAGCTGTTGTATAAAGTGTAGGCTCATCAGAAATCAGAGCAGACACAGACAGGTGTTCTTATCGCTGGGAGAAGAAATGTTTCCTGAACTCCCAGAACATTCCTTCTAGCTCTGAGTCTCTGCAATTCAAATCAACTTGACAAATACTCTCAGGTGGCTAGAAAGAAACTGTCTAGTTCTTACAATGAATGCCAAACCAAGCTCTTGATCATATAAACATCAGCCAAAAGATAAACAAAAGTTAGCTATACTATGAATTCAGACCTTCAGGAGTTTTTGACTGTAAATCCTTATAGAATTGATGCCACAGCCCCAAGTTTGGAGTCAATGAGGTTGGGAAAACCTCTGGAACCACCTCCCAGAGATAGTCTTTAAACCTTAAACCGAAAATATATCCCGTGAAGCCCTTTTTAAAAGACACTATAATTGAGCTTAATGATAAAGCACGTCTGCCTTTAGCAGTATGGTCTTTTAAGAACTGCCCATGTGAGATCAGATTGATAAAGGCAATTCAAGAGATTAGCTAGGCAGCTTCCAGAGCAGTCAGCCAATCAGCCAGTGAGTAGCAGTGGGCCAGTCTGGACGTGGAAGGAGGAGAGGACTTTTACACTGTTTGAAGAGTGTCATCAGCGTCCTGGATTCTACGCAAAGTCCTGAATTGGCTGATGTTTTGCTGTGTATTTCCTCTAGGACAAGCTGAAAAGACTCTTAAAGAAAGCAAAACAAGTACACGACGCGTTTCTGTGAAGGATGATGGAAACCTGTGGTGGCAGAATGGGAAATGGAATCCTGGTCATTGAACTGTACATATAAAATGGATTAAAATGCCGAATGGGCTGGGATATAGATGTACCTCTCTATCTCAAATTTCGCATGGGGGGAAAAATGCCCTTGTCTTTGACGAAACTCCCTGAGATAGCCTCATACAGAGATGGAGCCCTGATGGCCCAGAGGGTTAAGTGTCAGGCTGCTAACGGAAAGGGCAGCAGTGTGTACCCCTCAGCCACTCGGAGGAAGAAAGATGAGACCGTCCGTCTGCTTTTGCAAGGCCTTACAGCTTCAGAGACCTCCATGGAGCCTTTCTGCTCTGCCCTATTGGCTGGCGTCCTCAGCTGGGTAGCAGTGCCTAGAGAGGAGGCTTCAAATGATCGTAAGGGAAAACCCATGCGTTTTTCATTCCATTCCCGCCACCCCCCCCACCCCCACTTCTGGAAGTCCCTCATATGCATCTGCTTGTCATTACAACAATGGACTCAAGTGCAGTGCCACCGTCCTGCTGGCAACAGGGTATGCGTGGGAGTTGACCCTAGGGTAAAGTGACCAGATTTTAACATTGGTCAGGGGGTGGGGGTGGGGGGGG